>JAFBJT010011472.1:4030-18137 GCA_016785325.1 Chascanopsetta lugubris | reverse complement strand
CGGCGAAAAGAGGAGGAGGACGGAGGTGAAGTCATGTGACGTCAGACGAGCTGAGAAGAGGAGGAGGACGGAGGTGAAGTCATGTGACGTCAGACGAGCTGAGAAGAGGAGGAGGAGGACGAAGGTCTGAGGCTCTGAGGAACTTATCATCTGAGCCGAGGAGCTGCAGACGAGTCAGTGACAGTTCAGCTCTGATATCTGTGTGACTGTGACAGGACACAGCGCAGAGAGAGAGAGAGAGAGTGTGTGTGTGTGTGTGGTGCTGACTGGCACCACAACCTGTGAACCAGATCCACAGCAGACACACACACACACACACACACACACACACACACACACACACACACAGTCCACTTCATACAAAACGCCTCCTCTCAGACTTTGTGGCATCAGTTCAAACGTGTCAGACACAAAAACAGAAGTTGAGGAGTAAATGTTGTGTTGTTGTTGTTGTTGTTGTTGTTGTTGTGTTACTCACTCGTCAGTTTGAAATGTTGATGGAGGAGGAAGAGGAGTTGCTCTTCTTCTTGTCTGTTCCAGCTTCTCTGTTGAATTAAAAGAGTGACACAGAAGAGTGAACAAAGTCTCCCCATCAGCTCCATTTTGTTTGTGTTTCTACTGGATTTGAACATCGAGGAGTGACGGAGCAGAGTCAGGACAAAGATCTGATTGGTTCAAAGTGAGAACATGTGGATGAGCAGCAGCAGAGCTTTCACTCCAGTCACCTGTTTCCAGTCATCCAGGAACATGAGGCCAAGGGAGCGTCTGCAAAGAGCAGCACCACAAACAACAAGTCAACAAACCCCCACAGACAGATAAATCACCCCAAACAGTTTGAGTGAAGTGGTGAATATGAATTGATTGTGACAGATTCAGCATCATGTGGTTGTTTCTGTCCTTCTCTGTTTTACACTCAATCTAGAAGTTCTGGTGATTGTGTGATGTGATCATTTGCTGTTATTTATAGAAGGTTGAAACAAAGGGAAGGGTGGAGGGAGGACCAACCAACAAACGGTGCAACCTGCTGAAAAGGAGGAAGAGGAAAAGGGAGTGGGCTGTTGTGTGGGTCTTTTTTTGGGAGTTGCTCCTCAGACAGAAGATTGATGTGTAGCCAGTTGATTGTGTGTGTGTGTGTGTGTGTGTGTGTGTGTTTGTGTCTGTCCATGAAAGGATGTGGAGCCTACAGGCAAATACCACAGTCGGCAGCGTATTCACAGACTGGGAGCGGCTCAGGAAACAGCCAACAGGAGCTTCCCCAGGAAAAGCTACAAACGATCTCCAACCTTCAATGGACGGAAATGAGCCGTGTGGGCACCGGTCTGGAGGAGCAGGGCTCAGGGGTGGAGGGGTGGAGGGGTGGAGGGGTGAAGTGGTGAAGTGGTGAAGTGGTGAAGTGGTGCCACTCAGGAAATATACTACATTTAAATTCAATATCACGTTAAATCTGATCATCAAGAACGAGGGAACTCTGAGGTCAGGGACTGAACAACATGAGACGCTTTCAGTTCAGTTTCAACAGGACTTAGAGTTGATGATGTCATAGGTGTTATTGGAGTTGGATGATGTCATAGGTGTTATTGGAGTTGGATGATGTCATAGGTGTTATTGGAGTTGGATGATGTCATAGGTGTGTTATTGGAGTTGGATGATGTCATAGGTGTGTTATTGGAGTTGGATGATGTCATAGGTGTGTTATTGGAGTTGGATGATGTCATAGGTGTGTTATTGGAGTTGGATGATGTCATAGGTGTGTTATTGGAGTTGGATGATGTCATAGGTGTGTTATTGGAGTTGGATGATGTCATAGGTGTGTTATTGGAGTTGGATGATGTCATAGGTGTGTTATTGGAGTTGGATGATGTCATAGGTGTGTTATTGGAGTTGGATGATGTCATAGGTGTGTTATTGGAGTTGGATGATGTCATAGGTGTGTTATTGGAGTTGGATGATGTCATAGGTGTGTTATTGGAGTTGGATGATGTCATAGGTGTGTTATTGGAGTTGGATGATGTCATAGGTGTGTTATTGGAGTTGGATGATGTCATAGGTGTGTTATTGGAGTTGGATGATGTCATAGGTGTGTTATTGGAGTTGGATGATGTCATAGGTGTGTTATTGGAGTTGGATGATGTCATAGGTGTGTTATTGGAGTTGGTTGGTATATATATATATAAAGTACAATAATTACTCATATTTGGCTGATGGCATTGACATTCTGAAAAGAATGTATGCCTTATTGAATAGGAATATATTTCTAAAGAAATCACTGTGAGAAGTAATGTTTATTGTTTTTTATAAATGTCTATATCAAAGGCACTCTGTTTCAGACCACACATTTTTTCAGATTTTTAACTGGAAATCATAAAATGCTGCAGTGGGTGCCATTCATGTAGTTGACCACATGGGGTCAGGCTTGCACAACTTTAAAAGTGAAGGTGAACGTGGTGACAAAGGGAATCAAAGTCACTTTGCAGCAGAGTTAACGCATCATTTCTGTCTTTTCTCAAACAGCGGAGGTGTGGGAGAAGGAGTTTGACCCCATCATGGTTGTTCTCAGAACAGTGTACCGCCGTGACGTCCAGTCGGCAATGGACAGATACTCAGCATTGTGAGTTCTGAGCACTAAACCCTTGATTGTCCCTTAATAAAGACCTCGGACAGAGCAGTGCTTTCAAAATGTCATAGCAGAAAGTATCGCGTTATCTGTTTTCTGCTTTGGAGCACTCTGCTCTTTAGTTGTCGGAGAAAAAGCCAAACTACGTCACAACCCGTTCAATGTCAAAAGGTCCTCTCTCTCACCTGCTTATGAAGAGTAATGATTAGAAAGGTCAGGTCTGCTCGCTGCCAGAGCTGCTTCCAATTAGATCGCTGTCGAAAAAAAATCAATTTATTATTTCAGGCTAAATAGCATTAGAATCGAGGGGATCCTTCCTCTCTGATTGCAGCGCAGACGTACGAGACAAACATGTCCGTGGAAGGGGAAGGAGGTTGTTCTAGATTAAATTTTCTTAAAGGTTACTAGAATGTGTGGGTGACGTTTAGAAGCATAGAGTCCTTCAGTGTTTGGAAATACTACCTGGGGAAATGACCTTTCTCACCGTGGGATTTTAGAAGAGCTTGATATGTGATATGTGGGCTGCTTCTGAGCTTCTCACAGTATGTACTAATGTCTGCAATTATGGAAACATTATTATTCACAGAATAAGTATTGCAGAAAAGAACTACATTTACATTTCACATGGAAAATAGGTTTATTTGATTCATTCAACTTTGAGTGACATTTAGGGTTAAAGGGACTATATGTAAATTTGTCCTAGCACCATTTATCGGCAGCAGATGGGAGTATTGGGCAGGAACTGTACACGAATATCCTCCAAACAATCTCACTAGTCCTTGTTTGTTTACTACATAAAATCAGCAATGACTTGTCTGAACCTTGCATGTAAATACAGCCAACCTGACTCAAACTCTAGAACAAAGGTTGCGTGTCTTGAATTAAGCTTGCAGGAGAACCACCAATCGGCTTTTGCCATTGTCTGTATCCGCCATATTTACCCCTCAGGGATCAATAAAGTAATTACCTGTACATGATCCTCCCGTCCTGCGATAGAAAATACATACCTTTTAAATACAAATTAATAGATTTTTCCAGCAAGGAAGTCGTCACAAGGCTTTTGCTTTGAAATTGGTACAAGAAGTAGAAAAATGTGTGATGGTGATTTACAGCGAACAGCTGAGAAGTGAGTGAAATGTAAACAGCGTGGACAAGACGCAACCTGAGCACATTAGTGGTACATGTCTCAGTTGAGTGGTTAAAAGGTGTTATGTGTCTTCTGTTGATATCTCCATTAAGCAATACTTTATCATCATGATGTCAAGAATATTCGTCTAAATACTTCCAAAAAAAAAACCCTTAGTAATATTCAGTCGTGTGGGTTTTTGAATATGGACGTCAAACCATCTCTTTTAGAAAATCTACCTTGTCTCTGCCAGCGAGTGCTGTTCTGTACCAAATGGAATGGAGCCACATTTCCCCTTCAAGCATATTGAAGCTGCCATTGCCACCTTCAGTCTGATACCAGCCTTATGTTGCTCCTTCTCGCCGTTTGGTTATGATGGATTGCCTGTCGAGCCGGCCTTGATTTTATATAACAGTGATCCCAATATTGCTAATAGAGTGTGTAAGCGTGATGCCCATTGGCTGTTCTGTTGGATGGACTAAAAACTGTGGCACAGTGAATTTTTCGCAACAATATCACTCTATCAAACTCTTATTCGGCTGATTTGTAGAAATGCAAACTTTTGTATGCGTGGAAGCTTCTTTTTCTCCTGATGTTTCTCGATGACTCCCCCTAGTTTGAAGCAGTCCGGGATTCACACCGGCAACCCGTGGCCGCCTTACAAGGAGAGGACTCCCCTGCATCCATGCTACAAGGGCCTCATCAAGCTATTGCACTGCAAGACTCTGCACATTGTGATCTTCACTCTGCTCTACAAGGTGAGCCTTTAAACAGCTGCGCATGACATAATGCACTGCTGCCCCATAGCTCCGCTCACCTCTTGAACTAAATCAGAAGTGACTCTGTTGGTCCTGTTTAATTGTTGCACAAGCAAAATGACTCGGCAGATCGTTAGTGTGGACATGGTACAAGATATTGGTCGAAATGGGGAGAAAATGTAGAAGGCACAGACTGTTAACATGTAGTACAATGTCAAAACCTAAACACAAAGGATAGTGTCCCTGTGAAAACACTGAAAATCATTTTCTAAACGAATCCAAAAATGTTTTGTTTCGTCGCTTAGAGGAAAATCTGAGACTCAAAATCTCAGATTTAAAAAGTTTCTGTTCCAGTGTGGTCAGCCTCAATGTGACAGAATGATTTTATTTGGTCTTGCAGATATGGATGGATCATCAAAACATGTCTGAGCATGTGCTGTGCATGGTGCTGTACCTGATCGAGCTCGGCTTGGACAACCAAGTCCAAGACAACAAGGACAATGAGGTGAGAGGGTTGTGAGTGTGAGTCTGGTCATTCTGCAGACTCCCACAGCCGCATCCTTTTAAACATGCATATCTCCTGCCCCCAGGAGCCCTGCATTGAGGAGCACTGCCATGACAGCTGGTTCCCCGGCACAAACCTCCTCTCCAATCTGCACCATGTCATCAACTTCGTGAGGGTTCGCGTCCCGGAGACGGCCCCTGAAGTGAAGAGGGAGCCCCCTCCCAGCACCAGCACTGAAGCTTCCTCATATGGCCAGGTAAGAGCTGGCGCAGCATTCGAGCAGCACTGGCGCTCAGCTCGTTCTCCACTGTTTTCCTGTTTGGACAAAATGAAAAGAGTCTCTTTCCTCTCTTTGTTCAAGAGTGCACTTGTTCATTTTGAGGACTCTTAAGTCTTCAGTACATGTCCCCAGTATGTAATACAGCCCTGCCCTCTCCTTAAATAGCTCCTAATGGACACGTTTCCTTTGCTCCTTCACAATACACTGTCTGTATCCGGCTACACTGTTGGAACAGAGTGTCTCGTGCCTCAGTCTGACTCATTGTACCCTCGCATGGTCTTCTATATAATTTTGTATCTGTGAATAGAAATGAGAATCATTCAGATTAAGTTTAGTACACAACATTTTTTTTTTAAGAAAGGGCCACAACCTTTAAAGGCACACACTTGACTTGTATGATCACGTTTTCTCTTTTCTTCATTGGCTATTTGCGAAACCTTTGGTTTGGTGCCCTCGGTGTGTTCATCTTTAACATGGTCAAACATCATCAGTGTTGTTCACTTTGCCCCACAGAACTCCAGACGTCTCTCAGGGAATTGGAGAGAGGTAGCTGTCTGTTTTGAAACGAGGCTGATGGCTCTGATGACACCAGAGTCTGCATTCGATGCTTTACTCTGAGATATGAGATTTTTTGCACGTGTTCTGGTTTTTTTTTTGGTGCCTCTAAGGAGGTCTGACTTGGTGTGTTATGGCGTGTGTATAATATTGTGCTTCAGCAGTTTTCCTCCCTCCAGACTGCTGAAACTAATTATGTGTGTAATGCAGGTTTGGGTAAACGCTTTTTAACCGCACGTCAGTATGATTGATGTCGCCTTGACTGGAGTGTATGATTTATGTTTATTTAACGGTGCAGCTCAGGTCCTTTTTGTCAGGTCAGGTCAGGGTGATCCTTCAGACAGCTTCTGTGCTTCTACATAGGGGATGATTTGAATTTTGAGGGCTATCAGCAGCGGCATTCGCTCGACGTCAGCTGAAAAATTTAAATGGACATTTAATTTGACATGTTTATATATTGTCCTGGACGTACCATGATAATGAAGCTGGTCTTCAATCCATCACATTCTGTCAGGCAGTTAGTGATATGTTTGTTTGAGATTATGTGTAAAGGTTCAGTGTGAACCTTTTCACAGGGAGGTGTAGTAGGGAGGCTACAAGCGGCCTCCTTTTAACAAGCTATGTTGTATATAATATTTCCCCTCATGGGAGATCTTGACTGTTGGTTAGATCTTGACTGTGTGTTTGTATTTATTATTATTTATTGAGTTTACAGCACTGTGTGCAAGGTAGCCTCCAGTGTCTACCTCATCATTTCTTATGCTGCCTTTATGCCATTAAAATACATTTTACACACTGGACCTTTAAAGCCAAGTTGTCCAGTTAATGGAATGTCACCAGGGTTTTGTTCTTTCTTTTCGGATGTGTTGATACAGTGAGCTGACAAACCTAATTGTATTGTTGTGATCATAATTTCATTGCACTGAAAGGAAAGTGGATGGCTCTGTGCTCAATCATCATCACACACATACAAACAACCATCAAGTCGCCTGGATGTCGTTCATATTGATTAATGCATCGATTCAATGCTTTCCCAGAACCTGCGTGAAGCCCAGGTCTTCAGCCTGGTAGCGGAGCGCAGAAGAAAGTTCCAGGAGATAATCAACCGTAGCAACACGGAGGCGGCCGCCCAGGTCGTCAGGCCCAAGAGCTCCTCGACACGCTGGGTCCCACCTGGCACGCCCCCCCAGCTGGTGACGGAGATCCTGGAGATCCGGGAGAGCATGTTGTCCCTCCTCATCAAGCTCCACCAGAAGCTGTCGTCCAAGCAGAACTCCCTGTCGGCCTCCTGGCTGGAGGATATGGACACGAGCCGCCACGCGCACGGAGACGGCATAACAGCCATCGAGCGTATCCTCACGAAGGCAGCCACGCGTAGCTGCCAAATCAAGCGCAGCATCCAGGACATTTGTGGAAAGGTGTCTCCTCCTGTGCCACCGAAGAAGAACAGTCCCTCTGACAAGAAGGCCATGGATAAAGAAGAAAGGTAGTGTAATCTGCTGCTGCTTTGCTCAACCCCATTTTATAATCCTTGATCATCTCAAAGGCATAATCAAAACATTTGTCGTCGAGATTGTCTTCACTGTTTATTGCGGCCGCTCAAAGCAAAACGCTCGCTCACTGAACATAAATGCGTATCCTGTCATATTTTGCCTTCATCCCCCGCCAGGACCAGATTTGTGTCGGGGGGGGGGGAATACGAATGAAAAGAAGCGATAATTAATCTTCATTCTCTCAGCATGTCACATCATATCTTTTCAACAGCTGCACAATCACTGTGGGGCACTGGATGCTCAGAGTGTCGATATGCAAATATTCTGTTTGAGCGCAAACGTATGTGGCATAGTCAAAGTTGAGTAAAGGGCTCAACGCTCCCCTTACCTGTTCTGTAGAGACACGGTAACCTCACACACTCACGTGTTCGACCATCAACCCAGCACGCTTTGTTAAAATCAAATCAAACCTTTGTGGGTTCCGGCTTTTCACCAGTCACCTTCTCCCTTTCCCCTCCTCTAAAGATGATGGAATGGGCTATAACCATGTGATAAAAGCCCGCTTTTGGGGGGTTGGCTTCACCCCACAGACGAAGGTAAAGGTAAAAATCTCGCCCCACTCACTGGAACCCCTGCAGTTTCCATGGCAACAGTCAGGCAGCAGTGCACTCGGGGCAGTGAGAAGTGAGGGGCTGCTGCCCATTCCTCAGGCTGGTTGTCGTCATCCCTGAGCCCATCAGTGAAAATGATTGGGCTACGACCCTCCTGTCACTATTTGTTTATGTGCTCTTATTAGGAACTTAATTTACCGTCAGCCCTCACCCCGTGCGCCTGCCGCGTGGAATACAGTCCTCTGAATTCCACAGGTTTTACAACAAAAGTGAGCAGGTGCATACACTAATGAAAAAGGTGATTCTCTTGAAATGGGCTCTCATCCTGCGCTGTCCTGCCCAATTAGCCTGACCACCAAGATGATCTCAGTCAAGGTAATTTGACTTGGGAGTGAGTGGTGATTTGATTCATTCTGATTACAGACAAAAGTCAGCTGTCGGTGTGAGTTTGACCAGTGGGAAAGAGGCTTGGTTTGAAGAAAACAAGCAACCTTTTCAAGTGTCCAGACTAAATTGGGTCAAGGTAGTCGAGGTGGAGCGATTTGCAGCTTGGCCAATGACCTGGAATCGTATTCCCATTGCATCCTTTATCACCTCAAGGAACAATTTGCACTCGCTCATTAATTATCCAAATGTGATGTTGACGTGTTAAGTTTTGAATAAACATCTGATCTTACTGGTGTTTGAAATATTCACATTTTTTACTTCTGCTTTTTTTTTTTTTTATATCTTTCAGACGTCAGAGGGCCAGAGAGAGGCAACAGAAACTTCTCGCTGAATTTGCCTCCAGGCAGAAGAGCTTTATGGAAACAGCCATGGATGTTGGTAAGAAAAAACCCATCTCACCTTTTGCTGGTGACTAGATTTTTAGGTTTTTATTTTTGCATTTGTTTATATTTTCTTTTCAATCTGATTATATAAGATCGGGTCAAGATTGTCAAAAACACAAAGCCACAGGAAAACATTCATCATGGATATGCAGTCAATAAATATGCAGCAACTAAGTCATTATGAACCAAAACCCTACTGGAATATCACCTTTACCTCGTTGAGTTGATGGCATTGAGACTTACCAGGTAGATGTACCTAATAAAGCAGCCGATTATTGTAGATTGCAACAATACCTTTTATTAAATCTCAACATGCGTGGAGTCTTTCTTTAAAGGACACTGCCTGCATAAGCATTCCAAACTAAATCAGTGTTGTGACATAGACCTATCATTGTTAGTCCTTTCAAGACAAGTGCAGGGTGACAGTGTTGTGCGCGTGAGGCTGTGGTTTGTGTTGGCCTATTAGGAGAGAGTGAGAGGAGAGTGCTCCTGTGGGAGCGTGGGTAGCTTCTGGCTGAGGGCACACAGGATCAAAGTATTAATAGCGGGCTGGACTCGTAGGACCCACTGTTACACAGCATGGTTAGTGAGTGAATAATGGCCGCTGTGATTAGACGGCCCGGTGTGGCAGGACTCTGTTGTGACCTCTCTGTGCACACTTCCTCCTGAGCAGTGACTCTGCCGTGCTTTACTTCAAGTGAACTTTTGGCGTAACCCTGACTGAGGTAACATTTACATGGAACTGATGAGCACTATGAAATGATTTAAAGTCCAGTGTGCAAGATCTAAGATTATTTCTGTTCATTGTAACGTGTTTGTTTCTTTTAGCAATAATCACTTGTATGTATAGTTTGTTGTTTTCATTACTTTAGAATGAGTCCTCCACATTTTACATCAGCATGTAAATACACGCGTGTGTCCTTTCTTTGATTTGATTGCAATATGAATTGCTTTTCATTAGGTCTGTTGTGGCTCGTCTTTGTTTGTGTTGTCTGACATTATTAACCCTCAAAGGAAACTCAGATTTAACTCGGATTTAAAAACCTCTTTGTCTGTTAGGTGAACACAGTTGAAATCACAATTTTCTGTTTTGGAACGCAAAGGACTGCAGAACACGCACAGTGTGTGTCCTTGTCATTTTTACCTTCTTTGTGTGCACGTGTGTGTGTGTGTGTGTGTGTGTGTGTGTGTGTGTGTGTGGAAGGATGGCCTGGGGCTAAAGCAGTAATGTTGACATCTAACGCAAACAGCGTTCATTTCCCCAGGAACACGTTGACCTCTCTTGAGAACATATTATTCCAGAAAGCAATAAATCAATTTCCAGCACCGCTTGACATCTCTGCACAATACTTGCAACTCAGATTGAACACAGTTCTTAACATTAAAAAAATTGATTTCACATCAGTAATTAATTTCTATAGCGATACAATCATGCAAATGGGACCAGCAGAGCAAAATTACCTCAATCACCGATATAATTTTTATTAATGTATAAATAATTGCATATGACCATACTTTGCTTTTTATTTGAAAATCTTTCTGCTATAAATTTTAAATGGAGGTTTCTATCATGATTTGCTGAATAGGATATTTTTATTTTATTTATTTATTTATTTTACTACACACAGCCCCTTAAAAATATATATTTTGTCCTTTTTGTATCAGAATCCCCTGAGACGGAGGCAGCCATGGATCTCGGAGCATCTGAAGTGATGGAGTCTGAAGTCCTTTATGACTGCGTCATCTGTGGCCAGAGTGGACCTTCCACTGAGGACCGACCCACTGGCCTCGTAGTTCTCCTGCAGGCATCGTCAGGTATTACACTTCCATTGCTCTTGTTGGAAGCGATTGTTCATTTAGAGCCCGGTCATGTCACATAAACAGATGGAGTCTTTGAAAAAAACATCACATCCTATCACATTTGATCCACCATATTGGGACTCACAAGTCTAATAGGCAGGTTAACTATTTTTTTAATTGGCTCATTTATCATTCATGTTGATCCCTGCTCACTTGTACACGTAGGCTGCTCTTGTACGAGGTAATTTCTTTTCCATTCTTGTGGACAGGGAGAATCATTCACTGTCATCCAGACAAATGGTGTTTTTGATTATTAATTAGTCATCCTGTAAAACCCGTATAAAGGCTTTGACCTCAATGTCAAAAAACACCTTTTACAATCCACCACCCAAAAGCAACAGCAGGTCCATTATAGTTTATTATACTGTCCTCTCTGGTGACCTGAAACCACTGTCGGTGAAAGCTGCACATTTTTCCATTGTGATGTTAGAAAGAAGAGTCTAGTCATTTCCCAGCGGCTATGGAAATGCAATTGCCAGCCATACTTTTGAAAGCTGAAATGATCTATCCATTCAGCAATTAGTCCGTCAGTGGAACATTATATGGTATTGATTTAGATTAGCACTGAATAATTCATCAATTAATGTCAAGCTCTTTCGGTTCTGCTACTATGTCGGGAGAATGTTGCTTTCATTTAAAGATGTATAATTTGTGAATTATTAAACTGATATTTGTATGCATCAAATGCAAAATCACGATAAATGGATGAATCTACTCCATGGAGTAATCTGGAATGGCTGTCATCTTTCAGTGCTCGGGCATCGCTGCAAAAACCAAGAGGCTAAGAAGCTACCGACGAGCGATGACGAGCACATCTACCCTGCAGACACGTGTGGAGTGGCTCATGATGTCAGGCTCACACTGATGCAACGCTTCTTCAAAGATGTGGGTTCATCAAAGATATTAATTATTTTATACCAGAGAGAAAATGTATCAGAAAATGTACAGTTATTTTTGTTTCTTCGCCCTTTTGTGTACAAGTCATATCAGAATCTGCCCATTGAACTCCCTTAACAATTAGATCCGGGTTTATTCCCTACATGTGTCTGTTCATTTAAACAAAAAAACAAACTTTCACATTAAGTTGGACGTCTTAGGGATACATTTTCATCCTCTAACTGATGTCATTTTCCTGTTTTTGATTCTGCAGAGTTCTTGCCTGCAGTCTGTGTCTATAGGCTGGGATGGAGGTGTCTACGTGCAGACATGTGGACACACTCTGCACATAGATTGTCACAAGTCCTACATGGAGTCTTTGAGGGTAAGAGAAAGATCAGACCTTGTAATACGATTATTTCCTTTTGTTTGTACATACTTTTAGCAAAGGACTATCATTTTTTTTTTGTCCCTAATGACCAGATTAAAAAAGCTCAGTATCGTTGGCCTCTTTGAAGTTTTTCATTTATATCAAAAATGAACTTTTCTCGTGTCCTTTTCCCCCCAGAATGACCAGGTGCTTCAGGGCTTCTCGGTCGACAAGGGTGAATTCACATGCCCCCTCTGTCGACAGTTTGCTAATAGTGTCCTTCCCTGTCGCCCTGGGCGGGGCACTGAGGGCGGTACCTGGCACGCACCCACCAACAAAAAGTTGTGCGTGCTTGTGAGGGAGGTAGAGGATCTGCAGGACAAACTCGGCCTTTTCCCCGTAAGTTGCTCCGATGAAGTCAGCAGAGAATTCTGTGTGTTTTGCACAGCTGTGTTTCAAACAGCTGATGGTGACAGACAGTCATTCTTTATCCGTACAGATGCAAAATCACAGGGGCTGTTGACTAATTTGACTTCATGTTTGTCTTGTCTTCTGAAAGACGGAGTCCAACCTTAGTAAAGAGATGGAACTTGTCATCAAAGACATCAAAAACACCACTCAGAAGAAATACATGGACTATGGGAAGAACCCTGGTTCCCCTGACAACGATTTCCTCTTCATGTACTCCGTGGCAAGGTAAGGGCAGAAGAGGCTCACAGAGATCAGATGGGTCACCGTTAAAACTATCCATCTTGAGGATTCTTTACAAGCTGATAGGTTTGGGAATCGTTTAGATTCCTCCAGGACAAACATAGATATTCTTGACGCATTCCAGCCGGGAGGTGACCTTGTGGAACAAGCCCATAGCGCCCAGTGGAAATCTCATATTCCAACCGGCCTTGGACTGTCCCAGGCTCTCATGAGATGAGACGACCAAAACAACTGGCCAATGAATCTATCTGCTGTTTACACGATATACATTCGTACACGTATGGTTTTGTGTCCTTGCCCATTTCTCAGGGAATGCTGGGCTGAATATGGATTAAACAGACTCTTTGCGTAGAAAGGAAAATGGTGAGCACGCGTTCATTAGTTCATAAAACAGATGAAAACCGATTAAAGGTACATGCGATTCAAAGCGTTTAATATGTCAAACATTAACAAACGTTTGACGAGGAAAATCTTTATATGATGTCATTAACATATACCCACGTTATCCATGGAAAATCTGAAAATGTGATACTTGCCTTCTCACGTCTCATGCAAATTTGTACAGAGTCCTCCGTGGGTCTGAAAGTAGCTTAAGCCACCTGCTGTGATCTGTGTATAACCAGCAGATCTTACTGAATATCTAGGCTTACCGGGGGTTAATAGGATTCCTTGTAGGATCTATAGAAATCGCGTGTGTGTGTGTGCATGCGTGTGTCTGTTGTCAGAGTAGTGAACAACCACCAGGTCATATTGGGTTATCTTCATCAGTCGTTGTTTGTAGCCACTGACCTCTGTGTCTGCAGCACTTGAACACTGAGATCCTCTCCCTGCACCCCCCCCCCCATCTTTACACACATCCCATTCACACGTCACTGACCACTGAGAGCAGAAGAGTAAATGCCAACTCACTCTTCCACTTGACTCTTAAGGTCGGAGCCTTTTATTGAATATTACACGTCGTCACTGCGAGGAAAAGGCATACGTTTTCCTCTCTGTTGTGTCGGACAAGTGTCTCCACTCGGAACGGAAAATTCAATACTGCAGCATTGTTGCATAGAACTTGTAGCAAGTGTATGGATTTTAGTATTTGTTCTTGGTTGTTCAGAGAGCTGTGAAGTTGTTGATTAGTTTTCCTCATATCTCTCATTAAACTCTTGTATCGTTTCGGGCAGTTTTTCAAGAAAGTTATTTTCTTTCTTGAAGCCGAATAAGCAGCTCTGACAGTTTGTGCGTCCAAAAACTTCTATGGAGTCTTTGCCGTACGTGTGTCTGACTGAGAATGGATTTATTACCCTTACATTGAATTGTTGGACCATTGCTTTTTTTTCATAGCTTACTAAAGGTACATCCATGTAATTATGTTTTAAAATGCATGAAGTCACCCCAATATGAATACGGTGCCATTGTAAGCCAGAGTTTAGGGGAATCAAGTCTGGTAATGCTGCTCCTGTTTTGGTTTGAGCAGTAGAACACGGCCTGAACCACTTCTCATGATTCCTCATCCACATGCTCCTCAGC
>JAFBJT010011461.1:46915-71942 GCA_016785325.1 Chascanopsetta lugubris | reverse complement strand
TGAAACAGGAAGAAGACAAAACACACATGAATATTCATTACTTTTTAAGTTACACATCATATCACCTATAGGTTTTGTTGACTACCACCACAACCACTCGGTCGTTTTTCTTATAACCCAGGGAAACAGTTTGTTAGAGGCTGCACAGGTGAGCGTAATCAAGCTCTCGTTCAAAAACAATGCCTTGTATAACTAAGACGAGTGGACCATATGTAAGTTTCGCTGGTATTATGTCAATAACACCGTGTCCTCTTTATAAAAGTGGTGAATTGTCTGGAAGGTTCCGGGGCAGTCACTTACGTTCTCTGATGACGAAGATGTCGGTCCGTTTATCCGAGTTAAAATCACCAAACGCGGCCACTGTGCCGTAGTTTTCGCTTCCAAACAGGTCCGTCGTTACATCTTGAAGAGCAGAAACGTAACACGGACCCGCAAAGAACAAGAAAAGGGTGAAAATATTTAACTTAGACATCCACATCCTTCGGCAGGCTCGGCTCCTCACAACAACACGGGCTGCAGTACGGCACTCCGCTTTACGGCATACTGAAAACAGCAGGTGTTTTTAATCAAGTGCGGAATTATAAAGCCCGTCGGTTTAATTTTTTCATGTAATCTAATATATTATTTATCTGTTTAGGAATTGTGTTGAACTACAGAACAACTGCGCATTTAAATGATGTGATTAGAGCATTTCCGCGTTTACGTTAGTGTCGTGCGCACGGTGAGTTTGATAGATGATAGCTCTACCAAGCTAGCGAGAGCTAGCTAGACCTGCTATGGAATAAAAGGAAGTGTACTTTCAAAATATATTGCCTGGCATTTATAAAGCTTGAAGCGTACAGGTCGTAGTACGAGTTAGACTTCAAAGACCGTAATATTAAGTAAAACTGAAGCCTTATTTTTAACTACACCGTTTACCGAAACGTTACATCGGATTTTAACCATGGATAAACGGGAGCAACCAGCAGCTTCGTTATATTTTGAAAGGAAAGCGCCGGAACATCGTTCACATCTTAACCACTTGGACGCAGTGTAAACATGGCGAGCCTGGCAGATGTCGGTTGGAAACTCTTGGAATTCAAAGCCAGGTCGAAAAGATCAGGTCTGAATCATTGCTTTGCATGACACGTCCGGTGTTTGTTTGTGTGCCGGTGCTTGTGTGAGGCTATGTGTGTTGGTAAAGCCCCTAAACACGGGTACAAACAACGTGACTTGATCTGCTCATTTAATGTGTCCACTGCGGTGACTGCATGCACGAAAGGTCAGAGGAGCTATTTAAAGATCCTCTCACCAGGTCTGCTTTCACAGCTACATCTCACCCTGAGATAACTATATTGTACACACTGCATTAAGTGTGTGTGTGTTTGTTTGTTTGTTTGTGTGTGTGTCTGTGTGTGTGTTGTTCTCCAGAGGGCCTGTGTGAGTCTGATACAAGAGTTGCTCAGTTGTGATGAAACTATTTTACACTGTCAGGATGAAAACATCATAGGTATAGTAGTTCATCACCACCATGAATTCTGAATACTGGCATATCTTTTTAATTAGTATTTCCAACACTCATAGGCTCCCTCATACTCTCAAATCCATGTGGGTATAAGATTGCAAACATTTGTTCAATACATTATTAGTGTAGGGCCGGACTTCAACTGAAGCAGAGTCTCGGCTAAGGTGGAGCAAGAGTTTTGAATGAATTACATTTGCAGGTGATTGTTGATATAAAACAGAAGATGATTAGTATAATGCCCAATATGAGTCGCAGCCATGCCGATGATCGGTCGACCCCTAGTTTTTTTGTAAATAACACTTAAAAGCTAAAAACACCTCAAAACTTACTTAGCGAGGAGTGTCATGAAAACATCTGTCTCTATCTGTTAACAGGTGATATTATTGCAGTAATATAAATAGATTTGGGACATTTTCTATCAATCAAATTTAATTTCTAACACCCCAAAACAACATTATCGTAAGGGTGTATGGGTGATTCACAACTGTCCTAATTTAGGTTGTCTGTAAAAGCCTTTTGATTTTCTTTTTAATGACTGAAATTGCTTTCTAGTAACGCACATCTCCCAAGAGCAGTGGCGGATCTAGGATTTCTCCACAGTGGGTGCCACAGTTTACCGAGGGGCAGCCAATCATATGGCCTCATCATGTACAGTTCGTGATTCTGAAGAGCTGATTGAAGCCACTTCATATTCATATACACATTTTGATATTGCAATTTGCTCAAGTTCACTGTGTCTCTTACAATAGCTTAGAAAATAATAATTGAAAACAATGACAGATCAAAGATTTCAGGGCCATCGTCCATCAGGGGCCCTTGCCCCTGTACCCCACCCGTGAATCCGCCACTGCTTTAGGGTTAAAACATCCCTCATTCCTCAATAAATGCATTGTAATTCCTTTGATTTGCATGTTGTTCATGACTCTCATCATCATCTGCTGCCTGTAATCCATTCTTGATTCATGCATGTCTAAAATGTAACTGTGCGATTAACTCCTTCCTGCTGTAGATTTTTGATTTAGCTGAGTCAGAGAGACGAGTCGGCCTTTATCTATTTGAGAATGGCCAGTTCAGCGTCCGCGTCCGCCCGGTCTCATCGGAAAGTCCTCAGACTCGGTAAGTAGAGGCATCAGATTATGGGATACACAATGTAAAACAGCCTCTCTGGGAAAACAAGGAAGGTGATTGGTACATAACATCAATGGAAATTATTTTGAACATCAGAAGCTCATAATATCTTCATTTGTTGATGACAGGAGAACATGTTTGCATTTATGTTGTTTAATGGTGATGACTGGAAATACAAAATGGTCTTATTATGTGCACTTTTCTCATAGTCATTGAAGTATTGGGCTTTTTTAAATGTTCATTTACATAAAAATTAAACATTACTAAGTTGAATGACACATCTCCATTGAGGCCCAATATTTTGCTAATGAGACCTCACTTCGTGCCCTGTATTCACATTTTTATTTGGATCTCAACAAAGCTACACACTCGTGGCTTTCGGTCTCTTTAACATGGCTTGCATTTTGAATCATAATCCCTGAATACATCTCAGACCAATTAATAGAAATCGATCAGACTTAAATATGTAGAATGTTTCACATGAAGGCAATGAAACACAAAGGGATACGGTCAACGAATACAGCATTAGTTCAAACAACACAATGCAGACCTCCACCCACTCATTCAGATGCCAAAGATGTACAATGAAGTGAAAATTAATAAATGAGCGGGATCTCAAATAAAAAGTAAAGTGTGGAAACAACATGTAAAACAAGATAAAGGAATATATCGTCAGCCATTAAAAACATGAGTGATATAAATGAATAGATAAACATATACATTAAATCCAACGGGAAGCCTCACCAAAAATGTAGGTCACGAGTTTGCTTTCAGTAACATGTCTCTTCAGTGTTTCAGAGAGGCTTTTCTAAAGAAGGCCACTTAAAGGTCCAGTGCGTAGGATTTGGGTGAGATCATTTCTATTGGTAGAAATAGACTATAAAATGTGAGTATATAATCCCCTGAATATTTGTCACTGTCATTGGCTTAGCGTAAGGCCTTTATATCTACAAAAGGAGCTGGTGCTCTCTAAGGAGGCAGCCATTTTGTGAATTTGCCGATAGATTAGACAAAATAAACCAAATGTGAGTGTTTATAGTAACTGGATAGGTTTTACATGTGAGGAAGGGAAGGGTTAGGTGAGGTGCAGTGTTCAACTTTACCACTACGATGTGTCTGAATCCTTGGCACTGGACCTTTAATGTTGAATGTTGAAAAAACAAACGATTACATTCAATAAACTGTTGATCTGGATCCATGCCAAATGGTGGATGATGTGATATTTTCCACACACTGTTGCTGATGTCATTGTATCTGGTTGTCGTCCTCTTCCCTCTTATAGGGATCAAATACACATAGATGATACTTGTAGAACAAGTTTCCATTGAATCAAAGTCACTCACAGCATTTGACTGCATATTTGCCGATGTCGGAGATCTGCATCAGTCAGGTTTTGTGATGCAGCCAAACTCTGACATCCCCGCGCCGGTCTCATCTCAAATTAAAACTGGTATATTGGACTCCCTCTATGCTCTTTAAGTGTGTTATCTGTAAAAAGAGATGGATTGGCTTTGTCCCCCGCAACTTTTAAGCTGATGGAAATTATGCTAATTTCCGTCAGAATGTGAATTCTTCAGTACCTGTGGTATTGACCCAAGGTCGAACCCATTAAAATGGAAATCTCAGCAAAGTGAAAAGTGTCTGAAAATAGCGAAAGTCTCGGAGACCGGGGGCTTCCCTCCGACTCCCGCGCGCTCGCTCTCGGCTCCCTGAGAGCCGTTCAGAAATCTATGTGTATGTGGTGGCGCGCCGGATTAACATTTGAATTTCCTGTGCTCACGGCCTGAATACTGTTTGGTGTGTCGAGCCCCTCGAGTATGCTGTGTGTTGCAGTGAAAAGGCAGATTTACTTATGGCATGTGTCTATTGTCTGTCTTCTGGTAATTTTTTTTTTTTCTTTTATATTCATTGGCAATTCCATGAAAGACAAAATCCACGAGCTTCTGCTAAGGGCAGAATTAGCCTAATCTGCATAATGGGAATTATGCAACTCTGGAGAAGAAAACCATCGATTTAACCTGTGTGTTGTTTAGCCTTTGAGGTATTATTTAAATGAGGTGGAGGGGAAAAAGATCAATTTATGTCCAAGGAATAGATGGAAGCGGTTGTGGTAAACACGTCTAAACCAATGTCTTTCTCCACCAGGTTCCATCTATGAACCTCTGAAACTGTCTGTTCTCCAGCGTGAGGATGAGCCTCTGTGGGAGAAGCTGGACCGTTACTACAATGCTGGTGAGAACAAACTATCAGTGGCATGACGCTGAAATGTTTATTTAAATGTTTATTTATTAGAGCACATTTAGCGTTTCAAACAAATGTTATGTTTTCACCGTCGACATGGCTGTCAAAATCGACCGCAATATTTGAATTTGTTTACATGTGACGTATGATTCATTGTATTCATTTGATTGGAGGAAGTGAACGGTTGCAAGTGACCCACTTCCTGGATCAAATGCAGAAGGGTGAGGGTGCGGGAGCCTGCGCATTTTGTCTCAATTAGAATTTTGAAACGATGTGTGTGGTTTTACAATACGGTTTTGGTGTTGTTTATTCATCGGGCTATGCAAATCAGATAGCAGCCATTGGTTTCTTGTAGGGTATAGACTCAACTTTAGTCATCTCTAGATGTTAAGAGATGTTGTTAAATCTCTATGATGAAGTTATAGGATATGATGTGATACAAACCTGGGACTTTTAAAGATGATTGTGATCCTGCATTTTACTGTTTGTATTATTCTAACTTGTTGTAATAGGCTGCTTTGCTTTGCTTCCCTATTTGCAACGTCAACACAACATCAGTTAGCCAGACTGAAAAATCCATCTCCCATGAACTCGTCCGTTCCATTTGAAACCATGAGGCCTAATGTAACATGGCCGCTCTGGTCTTCTAATGTAAGCAACTGTAAAGGCCGCACTCATTTTGTCATTGCCAATATTCCAAAATAGCAGCCTGGGGTATCATGACCACATCTTGCGGAGGCACTGTATCTTCAACAGACAGATCTGTTATTGGCTGGCAGGAGGAAAAGTGATGCATGGAGGTTCTCTGGTGCCACAGAGGCAAAAAAAAAAACATTTACCCACGATGGACTGAACTCAATTTAATTTCATGGAGAGGTGCTCTTTGTTGACTTGGCATTGCAGCGCTCGCAGTTGGCAGTGTTTCACTGCGGGAGCCGAGCGAGGGAACCCGTGGGTGCTCTGCTGCTTTAGAGGGTGACGACTGGGTCAGGGACCCCTGGACTTAGGGACTTGCATGTAAGCGTCACCACAACCAGATGGGGGTAATGTCTAAAATGTATGGAAGGGGTTTTGTGGGATCACATGCCGTGGTGTGTGCTTTGTGTGTGATGGCCGAGTGAGTGAGGGCTGGGAGGTTGGAAGTAGGGAGACCAATATAATAATAATAATACCTAATATATTATATTACAACTATTATAACATCAGCCACATCTACATGTGGCCCATTTTCACCAAGGGCCACATCAGCATTCTGGTTGTCTTCAGAGGGCCTGTGATAACGAAGACGCTATAACTAATCACTCTCTAAGATATTGTAAAATAATCGCCTTCATATTTGATTATTATTAATTCAAGTCACGTAAGTCGTACGCTCTCGTGTCGGGTGTGGGGGGGGGGGGCTTAAAGTGACATGGCGGACCGAATTTGGCCCACAGGCCTTGAGTTTGACACACGGTGCTGAAGAGCAGGGGTGTCGAAATAATTTTCACCGAGGGCCACGTCAGCATCATGGCTGCTCCCAAGGGGCCCGGTTGTAGTTGTGGGACTGAATGTGATACCACTTTACATATAGTAAAATAACTGTCTTCATACTTGATGATCATTTATTCGAGTTGCAAACATTGTTGATGCATTCACAAACGTGAAAATGTAAACACACTGTAAGTACACTGCATACGTTGCTTCGCGTAAAAAGTGGCACGTGTAATGAGCGAGAATTCAAGGGCAATGTGTCGTTTAGACTTTTATTTTGAAGACAATCGTATGCCTTTTAAGCTCTCGCGGGCCAAATACAATGATCCTGCATACGTTTGTGCTTCTGAGAATGCCCTCAGATCGTATGGATCTCAGTGAATATCTGCCCTGAACGGCTTCAAAGTTCGGATGAGGGTGTTGAAGGGCGTTGAGGTCACGCGATCGGCTCCCTCTCAACACGTCGATGATCATAATTCAACTCGACCCATTCCGCTGTCCCGAATTCTGAGCTTCAGGCCGATGTTTTGGAAAACCTTCGGGGAAGGACATACAGTCGGCGACTCGTTTACAAATAAGCAGTGCAGCCCACTCCAGGTGATGCTGCCGGGCTGTGCGATCAATAACCGAGGCCGGGGCTTCGCCGCAGCGGAGATAAATACCCATTAGTGCTGATTACTGAATTACCAGGAGCTGTGAGCGCCGCACTAGATCAACCTGTGCCGTCTCCCGCGCAACGCACAGGAACCGCGCCTCGCCGCAACACAGCTGAAGGCGTCGTGCCCTCCACGGCTGACCCTCGCCGCCATCACCTCTGGACTGCAACTGCAGTGAAAACGGCTTTTATTGTACAAGTGAGGAAGTCACATATAATGATGTGAAATATTGCCGTCGTTAAATTCCTGTGTGGCTGGCAGAGGTCACGTCTCGGCTCCAAATGGGGAGAGGTCTGACTGATGACTAAGGCCTCTCTGACTGAAGTTTGTCACATCGTGAAAACCTCTGAGGTGACGTATCACTCTCACTCTCGCTGTGTCACCCTATCTTTTGGTGAGGCACACGCAGCATGCGCCAGCGTAACAGTAAGTTCCCGTTGGTTTAATCGCATATCATCAAAGCGGAAACGTGCACCCATGCGGGTTGGTCTTGAAATGACCCCAGAACTGAAATACGTTCTGCTTGTAGCCGAGATACGAGATGTGTTTGGCTCAAGTGTGAAGCGGATCCGTTCGATTCGCTTCGCGGCCATTTGTTGACGAAGACTAATGAGGTTTAGTTTAGTTTAAGTGAGGCTTTGTTAGATTAGGTTTGGTTAAGGCAAGGTTAGGTTAAGGTCACGGTAGGTATAGTTTAGGTTAGACTAAGTAAGGTTGGGTGAGCCCAAGTTAGGCCTGGTTAGGTCAAGTTAGGAAAGGTGAGGTTGGTTCAGGCTTGGTTCGGTTCGGTAAGGTAAGGTAAGGTTAGGTTTACGTCAGTCATGCTATTGTTAGGATAAGCCATTGAAAATGAAATGTCCTAACCCTAAAGTCTGCTTGAGCATTGGGAAACAGCCACTGCTGTGGTTAGTTTTGGCTCATTCAGCTGCAGCACGGATCACTGTATATCATAGAATGACGGAAATATTTTGCTGTTCCAGAGGGTTCTATGTTCAGATCCTAAGCGCTGGCAATCTACATTTTTGTCCCTAACCCATAGAATACAACAAAGTCATTCCTACTGCCCCCTGGTGGCTGCTTTTATAGCCCTCTGCTTCATTAGTGTACTTGGCCAAAAGTACTGTCTCGGTGAATTTGTGTAACTAACTCTGTGCGAGTGATCATTTGTCCAGTGAACTTGCTCTGCGTTGGTTATTTGAAGCTCTATAAACGAGTTGAATCTTCATGACTTGACAGCAGACACTGACTTGCAGTATCTGCTGTCAAGGTCGAAAGAGCGTTTAGACCTCAATGCCATGGTGCCTCTCTACAATGAAGCCACGAGCACAGGACTGCTTGACAGATATCTTTATAGCTGGAGACACATCGTTCATCTTCACAGTCTAATCTCGTCATGCCCGTTTGCTCTGAATATGCTAAACCAATCAAACCTAAGTATAGTTGGAAGTTACATGTTTTGTTGCTTTTACCTTTCCTCACGATGACAAACTAGATTTATTCCCCTGTTTGTTTTGCAGTAAAAATCAATAGAAGTAGAGGAAGCGAACAATAGAGGGGATAGGCCACACATACACACACACGCACTCTCTCTCTCTCTCTCACACACACACACACACACACACACACACACACACACACACCACTTCTAAGCAGATAGAGTTGGCTTTAGCGTGCAGAGGGCTGGATCATGCATTGTCTCTGGCTGTGTGTGTGGCCCTTAGATTCTGGTCATACAGCTCAGGATGCTGTCCCCGAGGATCAGGGTGGGTTTTCTCCCACTGTGGACACAAGCCGTGTTCCACAGCAGCTCGTTCTGGGGTCACAAAGGTCTGTGACGCAGAACATCGGACCAGTGAACATGCTCCATGAAGAGTTCTAACACCACCGTACGACTTCATTAATATTTCTATTCAGCTTTTCTTGCTTACTCGACAAAAACCCAATGTGTAGTCATGCATGTTTGATGAGGTGAGTTGAGATTGACTCGTAGCGGTAAGGATTTGAATAGACACGTTGCATAAATAATTGTTTATGTCATCAATAAGTCAGGCCTGCTTGGCGCTTGCCACAGCGTCTCCCCATCTATGACATTAACGCGATTACAGACCATAGGAAACACACCCTCTCTTGAACCGACAGCGGCTTAGAGGTGTTTTAATAGGAAGTTGGCAGAGGTTCATCGTAAAGTGCCTTCAAATAGGCCACAGGGTGTCTCAAATCACATTAGAGTGGAGGCACCCCGCCTCTCCAAAAGACATAAGAAGCACCTCCATAACAAATTACTTTTACACACTCGTAATGAATCTATTAAATGTGCGCGATAACGAGAGACGGTGCGTCTTAATACGGAAACGACGATAACAGACCCATCACATGACCACCACGAGATGCGTATATCAGGTTCTCTGATCAGTGGGTGATCAATAAATCAATCACATGTTCAAAGCAGCATGTAATCATGTAAATGAGAAGTGACAGACAGGAAAATCAAAGAGAAGGGAAATGACTGAGTGACTGTCAGGGGGGGAATTTGCGAAGGAAAGACCACCGGCTGCACGGCTGAAGCGAAGTCTGCTAACTGTGCAAATCCTGTGGATTATCTCGGGGGGGCGACGCCTGTGTGAACACACTTGTCTGAGTTATAGTCGGTGGAGTTTCTGCAGACTTTCTTCTGCCGTGTCCAGAATATGAATCCTGCAAGAAAAGCGACTGTGGCCCATGTGTGAATCCAGCGCCCGGTCCGTTGCAGGGTTTGAGCGTGTGGATGTGGTCCTGCAAAGGTTAAACATGTGACGTGAACAGTCGACAGGGGGGGATTTAGCATCTCAAGATGGAAGTAACTTACCTATACTATTTATAAGACCCTGCTGAAGGCGTCTAGACGGGAAGAGCAATGAGATCTGCAAGTCTCTCGCCATTAGGACCAAGCCGGAAGCACAGGGCTGTGTTACCGTGACGACAGTTGTATGCAAAACACTATATTTTCCCATTTCCATCGAGGAATCCCAACATGACATTCTACCTCCTGCTAGAATGCCACTGCCCAAGTAGCCAATCAGCAGCTGGACACACCCAGAGTCTGCATGTGGATGGTTTGATATTTACACCTGGACTTGAGTCGGTCCCAAAGATGTTAAAGTTGAAGGGTTAGAGGAGTTGCCCTGTAACCAAAAGGCCAGAGGTTCGATTCCCAGCCTTCCCCATCCCACATGTGGAAGTATCCTTGGGCAGGACACTCAACCCTCACGTTATCCCATGCATGCCTCCTTCAATCCCGCGGACTCAGCACCTGAGCTGAAGATCTGAAAAGGTCAGGCGCAGTTTCCCATCAGACCAACGGAGGTGGTCTTGGTGCTGTGTGCAGACCACACCACTGTTCCCCTTTGATTTGGATTGTTTTGACCATTTTGGTGCAGAAAACCGTTGAATGGTACTCAAAGGTGCAATGTGTACGATGTGGGCCACCAAGAAAATATTGCAATACAGTCAATATAATCACCTCAATGTTCCCCCCCCCCCCATTACCCTCAAATGAGCCCATGAATGTATATTTACGTGAGGAGCAGGGGGCCGTTATATTTGTACTGCAGCCCAGAGTGGACGTACTAAACATGCATGCTCGGCAGGGTAAGGGTAAAGGTGATGGATACAACATGCACCATCACCGTGAGATCTCACCAAATCATACACCCTGCACCTTTAAGTGTCACTATCCATTACAAAGGTCAAACAGTCGCAGCTTTAAAGAGCAAAGCAGCAAAATTACGCTGACTGAGATCACAGAGACAAATCACAGTAGCTCTGGGTCTCGGTCCGATTGGATTTGTTGAACGGATCAAATGAAAATGGCAGCTTTGCCAGAAGTAAGCCGTCATCCTGTTTTTGAGTGCGGTGTTACAAATTAATAGGAGGAAATATAACTCCCCACCGAACCAGGTGTGAATTGCCGAGTGCATCCTGTGTGAAAGGCTCGGTTCTGGTCTGGATGAGGCGTTTTCTCACATGAATGCTCTCTTGGCAGATATGACACAGCCCAGTGGTCCGCCCTGATGAAGACAGGGCGCCGAGTCTGCATGAGAGTCTGTGTGCGTGTGTGTGGGGGGGGTGTGTGGTGGGGGGGGGGGGGGGTGGGGGGGGGGGGGGGGGGGGGGGGGGGGGGGGGGGGGGGGCGGTAGATGGCGAGGTGGTGGGTATTCATTCGGCTGCGTGCGCGCACGGAAAATAACAGAAGACAATAAACAGAGCTTAGCGTGCAACAGGTGTATCCGTCAGAAGGAAGTGATTTGCTGCTATCAGCGGGCGCAGCGTCGCCCCCGGCATCAGCTGCGTCGGGGCCCCATAGATTTTCCAGAAGAGGAAATGCTTCCGCCAGATTGCAGCGTGTCTGAAAGACGCAGCGCCGAACACTGGGCTTGTTTAATTGTTGTGTGGGGTGGCGGCTGCGAGCGCTCGTCCAATTCTCGCAGGCAACAAAGCCAACGTTGTTATCGCCGGCACCCAGACCTGCCTGCCAATATACCTGCTTTCTTTCAGTTTCAGGGAGGCGAAGGAGGTGGAGAGGGGTGAGGCAGAGGGGTGACAATGACAAATCAAAGCAGTTAAATTTCCCCTGTCTCTCTCTTTCTTCGTTGTTTCGCGGCAAAGCCGCCTCCAGCTCGGTGGGAGGTTTTAAGCTTATGCCGCCGATGTTATTGGGGAGACTTGTTTGCCCTGATGGAGGAAACAATACAGGGGGGAAGTTGACCTCCATCTCCCGAACTTCATCAATCCGTCATCTCTCTTTATTCCCGGCGCCGCGTCGGCTCCCTCACCTTTCGGTGCTTTCTTATTTATGTGCCAATGTGGCCACACTCCATTGACTCACCCTGCTCGCTGATAATAGCGGAGACACGAGGTGCTATCGCTCCGCCGTCTGGCTCACAGCGATTAAGGAAAGGGGGAAACACGAAAACAATTCCTATTTATATTCATTATCGTGAGTTTATTGCGAGAGCACATGGTTGTAGTCTTTATTTTATTTTTTTTCTATTCTCTTCTTTTCCATTTTTTCCCCCGTGTTCCACTATTTCAGGTCACTTGAGGTCTGTCAGTGTCAGTGTTTTTCCTTGTGTTTTGTTTGAGGAAAAAACAAAACAAATATAACGATATAATATAATATGTGCCTAATGGTGCAGGTCACTGCATTACACAATTCACAGAATGGCATCGTTAATGAGCGACACCAACTGAAAATGAAAGCCCCTTTAAGACTTTATATGATCAATGAGCAGCAAAATGGGGAACACGGATGAAATCAGCAGTGGACTTGAAATATACCAATTTGCATATTCATGACTCCACTGTGTCATATTGTCATGACTGCACAGTGTAACATTATACCGCAACTCTAGAGGGATCATACTTGAACACAGCATGTCAGACGATAGTACTTAAGAATTGTTTTGTTTTTTTAAGAATAATCGGAAATGATCAGAACACAATTGAGAGTCAGCGTTATTCGGTGCAGTGGAGAGGGAAATGGCTCCGTCCAAATCAATCACAGGCCGTCAAAAAGACCAATACACCGGCTTGTTCGTCTTGCATGCGCAGTCCGAGGTCGTCAACGTAAGCTCATTGGGCCGTGTTGACCTGAATGTAACACCTCTCTCGTGTTAGGTGTTTGCCATTCAATCTCCTACTTTGAATAAATGTCATTTTATTTTGCCAGCTATTCACAATTGAAATGTTTCTACTAAGATAAACAAAACACGCGAGTTTGGTGTTCTCCCATATTGCCTAGAACTAAGCTAGATATCGCTAATATTATCTCAAATGCCCTATGCTAAGGTCAGCAACCTAAAGAAGGGGTACAATCCTTGGCATTCAGCAGCATAAACACCGTCTTAGTCAGAGGAGGTAGAACTTTTCGTTCACTTCTTGTTAGTTGTCTGTTGGAAATAATAATATTACTTGTGATTAAAATCAGAGTGATAAGGTGCACATCGTGAAAAGTTTGCGTAAAACTCATCATGACAAAAAAAGTTGCACATCTCTGGGTTACACTAAACATGACGCCCTGCAGGGTGTTCCGCCAGACGTGACACTGATATAGAACCGTTCTTATTTTGCTGTTTGCAGGAATAGTAATTTTTTTCCCAATGCATTGTGAGCTTTAAATGCGAGTGGATTTGTTTTTCCCCGAGTCTGTAGCTCATGTCTCAGGCATCATATTGCAGAGAACATTATGTTTATATCAGCGGAAGTAGTCCAACGATTGTACGCGCAATGGAAATCATAGTCTGTGGATTTCCAATTTTGTCCCCTAGCTGTGGCTGTGGAACTGTACAAATATCATCTTACACTTTCCATCTTTTCTCTCTGTTTTTTCTCCTTTCGATACGTATTGCTTTATTCCCCCCCCCCTCTTTTTCTCATCATCTTCTCTCATTTTCCCCGCCCTGTCAGTGCAGTGAAATGGCCCATTGTAAAAGAGCAGATTGTGTGCGTCTGAGACATTAGCTGCTGATTTAGTGGGACATTAGCTTGATGGATGGCAGAAAACTACCAACAACAGTTGATTTGCATCCCGAGAAAGTTGCAGTCTGAAAATGAACACCGTTCAGTATTCTCATCTTTTCTGTTCCGCCTTCCGTGATGATGCACTGCGTCGCAATGATGAAACCACAGGTCTTCTGCAGGGGAAAATGGAGCCATATCGGAGGATTTTGACTCCATTTTTATCCATTGTTTTTATCCAGTCATCGCAACTGTTGTCAGCAAAATTAACGTTTTTATTTATTTATTTTTTTACTTGATGTGGCATGAAATAGCTTCCAGCAAAAGATTCAAGTGCATCCTGGAACTACCCTCACCCATAATCTGAAAATAAACACACTTTTATGCCAGATTCATTCCAGTTTTCATGCACAAGGGTTACATTTATTACTGCGTAAGGTCACTGAAAAAACACATTCGACTTTAAGGAAACAGGAATTGTTTGCATCATACACTGTATGTGAAGGTGGAAGAAGTGTTCGTGACGTCACCCATTGGTATCTGCATTTATGCTTATGCTCCAAAAATGGGCAAAGAGGCGGGGCACCGGTAGAGCTGGGCTGGGCCCCACAGTGCTGTCGCAGCATTCACAGGGCGTGGCAGGTCAGCCCAGGTGTCACTCAAGAGGTCACGCCCCTTAAGCGTGCACAATTTCAAACCACAAAATGGAAAACGAGTGACACACGTGAATGATTGAGACCAAAAACCATCGTTCGTACAAGACTTTAAACACGTTTCGTTCACCTCTGAAGTTGACCATTTTAACATGGGAGTCGCTGAGGACTGACTCGCTTACGGAACCCGCCTCAAGTGGCCACCCTGTGAACAGCGAGTTTTCCCGCTTCCATCCAGCTGCCCCGGAGGTTGCAGCTTGGTTAGCATGCTAATGGAATTCAACATTTTAGGACGTATCCCTGCACTCGATAGCTGCATTTAGATATTGCCTTTTCCCGGTAACACTGCGTCATACCCATATATAGCCCGTGTGTGCGCGCGCGCGCGCGTGTGTGTGTGTGTGTGTTCATGCACGGTCAAATTGACCACATGTTGACGTCACGTGTCCATAGAAGGGCACAGAAATCATTCCATTTCTTTCCTTGTGCACGTGGGCCACGTTATATTGAGCCTCCACCTTCCCCGCGCAGTTCATTGAATACGTCTGTATTGCATCACCTCCGATGTGAGGCAGCTGACTCTCTCCAAGCCAGTAATACAAATGTGCATGCACGAATGTGCACTTCATTACGGGGCGGCGTGGGGGGGGGGGTGGGGGGTGGGCGTACTACCTGAGAGGTTTATTAATGTTGCGCCTAATTCGGCCACATCAACCTCTTTATCTCACTGCCAATGTGACTGCCACCTTCAATTGACCAATACACACACAAGCAGGGCAACAGATTGACATCCCCGCCCCCTGTCTCTCTCCCAGCACTTTTCACTTTGATGCCTTTTTATTTACACACACACACACACATACACACACACACACACACACACACACTTTTTTTTTCCGTCCATCCTCACACACTCTCCTCTATCTCTTTTCCTCCTCATCTCTGTCTCCTCCCATCTCTCTCTCTATCATTCCACACCTCTCCATCCCTCCCTCCCTCCCTCCCTCCCTCCCTCCCTCCATGTGCCCGGTGACAAACAGCAGTGCAGAATGAATGTCCCCTTCATTTGCAGCGGCATAATGTTCCGATGAAAAATGAAGTGATCCCTCCAGACAGATTAGTCATCGGCGAGGGGACCTCTGCAGGAAAGGAGGAGGAGGGGGGGGGGGGGAAAGGGGGAGGGGGGGGGGGGGGGAGGAGGAGGGGGGAGGAGGGGGGAGGAGGAGGATGATATGAGTGTGCGCACGTCGTGCGCGCGTGTGTACGTGAAATAGATAAATGACTCCCCTGGAGGCCTTCTGTTTGAGTATGTAATATTTCAGCATATATTATTGGAGGGCTATGATCTGTTCGCATTAAGAGCTCTCCTCCATTGTCCTCTCCGCGGTAACTAATGTCGAGCATGAACCTCTGTGAACTCCCGCCATCTTCGCCTCACCTCTGCTCGTTCGTTAAAGGTGCAGCGTGTGCGATTTGGCGACAACTGGAGGTGACGTTGCGCGTCGTATCCATCACCGCACCCTCGTCCTTCTGAGCATGTGGGAAAAGAGGCAGACGATGTTCAGTACGTCCACTTTTACCACTGTAAAAACATGGCAGCCTCCGTAGAGAAGAACCCCCTCCGCATGTGGATATATATTAATGTACTCATTTAAAGGGAATGGAAAAAATAGTACAACATGTAGGTGATTATCCATTGGATGAAAATGTCGGTATGTGATTGTTTTGTAATATTTTTTTAGAAGTAACACAAATGACAGAAGTCTTTCACACTGCACCTTTAAGTCAGATTGTCAGTGTCACAATGTGCTCACTGTTCCCACAGGAAAGGGATGAATAGGTGTTGGTCCTCAGACTCTACCATTCTGGTTCCGCGTTGTAGAAATCGAAAACCCCAGTAAGTATTGATCTGGTGATGATCAGGTCAAGAGATGTCAAGGCAGTCGGGCGATATTTAATCGGAAACATTTTTCCGGTTTCAACATTTCTGCTTTGTTTAATACTTCGGTCTCATTATTTAGTTGTCTCTTTATGTCGTTTTTTATTTAGTTGTCTCTTTATAACCAGCTCCATGCAGTGACGTAATGTAAGTTGTTTAGACGTGCAGTGTTCCATTTTGAGAGCTTGAGCTATTTTGCTTCCTCTTTGCCTTCACACTGGAGGAAATCAGATATCCATAATGCCATTTTTTTTGTGTCTGTACATTTCAATCACAATACAAATCTCTCACAGGCCATTTTCTCGGAATGAGTTTTCTGGCGCCCGGAGCCAGAAAATCTCAACTTCAGTGAAAGAGACAACAAACTTTCAGTTGTACTTGTGGCAGTGGATTTGTGTTGGGACATTTGTTCATTTATAATTCATAAGCAGACTTTTAAGCTCCTTCCCCAAAAACATGGGGGTAATTGATGTTTTAATTGAAATCTAGGTCATTTTTGAATGAATAAAACCACTAAGTTTGTTTTAGTCTGCAGTGAGTAACGACTGGAGATGGTTAGTGAGGAGAAGATGTGCATTTACTAGTAGACCCCCAGTGATGGAAACAAGCTTCTTAATGTTGTTTATGACCATGTAAGTCATGTAAACAACTCATGCCATACAGCTGAATGTTCCAGCTTGGTAAGTACGTGGAGGCCAAGGGAACTGAGTATAATCTAGTCATGTAATCAAACTGAAGACTTAACAAAGAGCAAAACCTAAAACACCTAACGACGATTATACATATTTTAAAGGTGCAGTGTGTAAGATTTTGGTCAATTTTGTCACTCCCAAATATTACAAAAACAATGTCATACTGTATCTTTTAATGACAACGGAAGTCTACCATAGGTTCTCCTGCAGGGTGGGGGTGAGCTGATGGATACAGCGTGCAACATCACCTCCAGAGGTCACCAAATTGTACACACCGCACCTTTTAAAGGAGTGTGCGTTGTATTGCGAACAACAGCTGTAGCAAAACACCAAATACCAGCAGAGGTTCGCTCGTTTGATGAGCAAAGTCACAGCTGCAGACGAGCAGACTGAGAGGTGGGTGGAGATAGAGGTGGAATTCATTTGCATAATTCTAGATTAGCAAAAACTTAACGAGGCAATAGCGTGCAGTTACCGCCGAGCCATTTCATGGCCGCGATGGGATTCTTTTTCGTGGGAAACAAACGTTTGCGTATATACGTTTGAGGAGAGGGGATGAATTGGAAGGAGCGCACAGCCACAATGGTTATTCCAGCTGAACTCCACATTAGCACCAGCGCTCGCTCATAACGACGTGGTGGGGTTGGTTTTGAATAATGAACTCTGAACCCCCTTGATTGCGCGATTGATGACTATTTAGCCACGTTGACTTTAAAGGTCGCACAGTGGGGACGGACCTTGGGAGCCCCGAGTCGACTTCACTTCCTGTCATCTTCTGTCATCGTGTTCCGTTCAACCAATAAAGTGATTCGGTCACGGCCATGGAGAGGAGTGTGAGAAATGTAAAGAGATCTGATATCAGCACTAGATTCCTCTGGGGGGGCGGGGGGCGGGGGGGCGGGGGGGGGTTACACTTATTGATTTTGTCCAATAATGCAACCTCATTTTGTACTTTATCGCCTGCATACAAGCACATATGGTATGTATATGAAAAAAATCTAAAATAAGTACGCAGTGTGTACGATTTTGTGACATCTGCAGCTGAAGTTGCAAGTTGCATCCATCACTTCACCTTTCTGAGCCTGCAGAATCAAATAGATGTTTAGTCGTCCAATCTGGGCCACTGTAAAAACATGGCCGCTCCCATAGCGAGGACCCGCTCCTCATGTAAATATACATGAATGGGCTCTGTTAAGGATAATGAAAAAAGTAATCGAGTCACGAAAATGTCAATTGTTTTGTAACGTTTTTAGAAGTGACAAGAGTGACCGAAATCGGACACACTGCACCTTTAAGTGTGGTGAGACAGGTCATTTCATGGAGTGCACCTTTTGAATTCAGATGTAACTCTACTGAAGAAGAGAAACACCTCCTTAGATTTTCTACATAGGTCTGCAGGTATAAGCACAGTTCGAAAGCCAAACAACACTTTCGAACTTTGCAGCCATTTACATTTCCCCACGTCACGGTTCACCCTGTTTCAACAGGCACTCACCTGCTGTCACACTCCATCTGTTATCCCACTCTGACTCGGTGTCAACGTCTGCAATAAGACGATCTGCGCGAGCTCCCAGTGACTTTGCAACATGCCACACGTTTGTCGGCTTTGATCAAAACAGAGAAATCGTAGCCTCTTTTGTTGTTTTCCTTGCCTGTGCGGAGCGACAGCCGGAGCCGGAGGCGTTGTGTTTTCAGGTCACCTCGTCCGTCCCGCTCCCCTCAACTGTACGTTGCCTTCGCGATGTCACGAGGGACTTTCTCGATATTTGATGCAAACGTTCACGGAGACTCTGAGATGAAGTGATAACTCACATTTTCTTGAGCTTTTTTTTTTTTTTTAAAAAGCAAAAAAAAAAAACACACACGATGCATTTCAATAAACCCCAAAAGTCTTTGTAGAAGGATGGATGGCGCCTCTCCATCTCCTCCTACTCTCCAGATGTCACCGGATGGTGATCACGATGCTTCGACTGACCCATTATGTCGTCCATCGGAAAGGCAGACCGAGCGGCAACATGTGGGGCTGACGAATGAGGCCAATAGGGTCGTGGAACGACTCGCAGTTCACAGGGTGACCACTTGAGGCTGGCTCCAAGAGCGAGTCAAGCCCCATAGACTCCCATGTTAAAATGGTCAACTTTAGAGGCGAATACGTTTCAAGCCAAGTACAAACTACGGGTTTAGTGTCAATCAGTCCCATTTTTTTGACAAGTGTGTCGCCGTTTGATGTGGTGCATAATTCAGGGCGTGGCCCTCAGATCCTGAGGATGCTGTGACCGCACCATGGGCCCACTCCCAGCACCCTCCGCCTCTTTGCCTGTTTTTGGATGAACCAGAAAGTGGGAGGGGCTAGGCATCGACAAGATGGCGACGAGAGAAGCGCCCGCGATGAGCCTCGTTAGCACCCTGCAGAAACCTACGGGGGGATGTCACGGTACCTGACACCTCCATCTTTACCTGCAGCCTACGGAGCAGACGTGGCGTCAACGCACAACCTGACACCGTAATCCCAGTTATTTATTCTGCGGAAAATACATTTGCTTTCGATTCAATTTATACGTGGATGTTCGTCGCGAAGAGGCAGAGGAATGAACGAGGCCGCGAAAACAGCCGCGCAGCCTGAGTGATGTCACGGCCAAAGGTTAAGCAGTGCCAACAGGAGCGAGCTGTAGCCCTGCAGGGGGCGCTGCGTGCACGCGTGTCATATTTTCCACATTCAACATGTGCACGCAACCAACGGATCACCAGCAGAGAGAGAGAGAGAGAGAAGATGGTTGAAGTCGCCGCGTGACTCTCGTCTGACTCCGGCGCCGCATCTGCGCATCACTTGACAAAACCAAACGAGAGGGAGAGCGAAACAGACGCACCCGACGTCTCGAGACACGGAGGAGAGAGGGGTCGATTCGGGTGCCACGTGAGCCGACGCTCGCCCTCTGGGGAAAATAGACAAAACAAGGTCAGGTGATGTGTGCGGGGGGGTGGGGGGGGTGGGGGGGGCTGTGGAAGCGGGCGCGCAGTCTGAATCAGCGCTGTCAAGTGAGGATGAGCGCCGAGCGGCGCTTGAAAGTCATTTCGCTCCCGTCGTAAGAGGCGGACGGAGCAGCGTCAGTGAGCTCACCGAGTTGCAGATGCTTTCTTCACTCGCAATTTTCCACACGTGGTTTTGCAAGAACTTTTCCGCCACTAACTTCTGTTTTCTGTCCCCCTCTCTCTCTCTCTCTCTCTCTCGTTCTCGCTCTCTCTCTCGATCCCTCTCTCCGTCCAGTCAAGACGACCATACTCAACTACCAGAGTCCCACCACGGGTCTCTTCCCCGTCAACACGTGCTCCACCTGCAAGGAGGCGAGGGTCCGGGACTCCCTGTACTGTGCTGCTGGGGCCTGGGCCCTGGCTCTGGCCTACAGGTCAGTGTACTGTGACGCTCACACACACATGCGCAATAAACCACGATACGTGCACGATGAGGTTCATGATGATTTGTTGATTCAAAGAGCATGTACCTGTATTATACACACACATATATATATATATATGTGTGTGTGTGTGTATATACACATTACACACCTGTATACCATATAAACAGGAACAAGAGACACAATGCAATCATCATCTTCATCATCATCATCATCAACATGATATTTACACAGACACAACTGCAATACACATCATGTACACAGATACAATAGCAATAGAATGAACATATTTAGACATACAGAATATCAATCAATGATGATGTATGGTTCAGTAATAAGTCATAAATGACACAGTCAAGATGTGTGTATATGCAACTGCCACTGTCAGACAGACACTATGATGATTTGACTTTGCTGTAAGACTGGAATGCATCAATTTAGTGTCTTGGAACTTTTGAGTTTGTAAAACGAACATCTGTTGCATCGCACTCATTCACCCCGATCTCCAGTCGGCGATTGAGAGGCTTCACCTTCTTAAGCAAACCACCATTATCGGCTCAAGGAGAATAACAGTCCCGGCTCCCCCCAGACTCCTTTAACAACTGTCACCGCCCCCCCCCCCTCCCCCCTTGATGCCAATACCCCTCAGAGATCGGTCTGACCACTTCCTCAAAGTGGTGCATGGAGAAAGAGAGAGAGGGGACGAAATGAGATGGAGGGGGAAGACGGGGGTAAAAATAGAGCGCACCGCAGGGATGTGACCAGCGGCAGATCCCACGCAGTCATCAGTCATGGCTGCCTCCCATTAGAATTGTCACTGGGATTTAATTAAGATTATTCTCATCTGACAGGCTTGGCCCGCGCCATTACTTACTCCACGCCCAGCTGCCATGTGCGTGTGTGAGACTGGCAGTCGCATTTGTGACAAACTCGCCCTCGGAGGAGATATGATAGGTTTTATCCACCACGGTGTCCGGGCGCGTTTAATTATTCATAGCGGGACTTTTTTATGCCTTGTACCTTTTTAATGGGGGTCGAGCTGTTTGCGAACCTTTTTTCCCCGACACGTGCTGTATTTTTCTGATTCGTCCTAATTAAATTAAAAGACCCGGGTGTGTTACCGCAACCCCGGCGGTCAGGGCCCGGATCGTCTCATGCATATTACAAGTGGAAGACGCTCGTACTGTGGGAGGAGGACGCTGGCGGATGAAACGTCCGCAGTCGGGTTCAACGTGGAGGGTCGCGTTAAAAAAGACGGCGCGATTAATGCTCCGCAATTCAAACAGGTTCCACCTCGGTGGGTTCACTTCCCTCTGTAAACATCCAAAGTCATTATTGGGTTTGACCTTTGCTACGTGCGTCTCTGATGTGCCAGGCCCACCAGGATATTCTTATCCCGACTGCTGCTGCACTTCTGAATGATTGATCTCACGAGAGATACGTTGCCAAGAATACTCCCTCGACACTGATGAGTTGTATAGAGACGGTCTGTTCATGCCTGTTGGAGGAGGAGTGTTTGACCGAGCAGCCTCACGCTCGTATTGAGATGAAACCACATTCGCATTTCAAACAAACGGATGAAACGTACAAAGGCTAATTCAAACATTCATGTTGTCACGTGACGAAGGAGGACGTTTCATCTTTTCACCTTTTGTCGTCAATATAAGAAAATCCATATTTTTTTTGTGTCGTACCAATGTTTTGCCATGGACAGTTTGACATGTGAGTACATTTTGCTGGTTTTCTTCTATCTGTGAAATGACAGGTGTCTATAAGCATTACCGGGCATCATCGCCACCTACTGTTAGGGAGTGTGAATAGACGGCACTGTGACGCAAAAAAAAAAAAATCCCCTCCAAAATAAAAGCAAGGGCCGGCGACCCACCGAAAACAGGTCTCTGCGACCCACTTTTTTTGCCTTAGAACACCGACATAAATAAGGATGGTCACGTTTTAAGACTTTCGAAAAAGGGAACGTTATTTATTCCTGGTTATGACTCTTTATGGTTCGATGAATGACTTTTAATGCCCTTGTGGAATAGATCAATACATAAATGAATGAATATATAAACACGTTTAAAAAAAAAAATCCAGACTTGACAATAATGAGCAATTGATAGTCTTTACGTATATAAACCACCAGCAACCACTTACACTTACTGCCTAAATAAAACGATGGCCATGTCGGCAGCTGACTGCTGATCGGCTCTTTGTGAGAAACTTCAAAGGATTAGAAAAAGACCCGTTCGGTCCCTCCCGTGACGTGTTCTCCTTCGTCGTCTCCCTTCCAGGCGCATCGATGACGACTTGGGCCGAACCCACGAGTTGGAGCACTCTGCCATCAAGTGTATGAGAGGGGTCCTCTACTGTTACATGCGACAGGCTGATAAGGTGAGTCTTCAGTGCGGCTCTCTCCTCCGCCCCTGCTTTCACGTGGCCTGTTGGCATATGAAAGCACCTGTTAATGACACGCTGCATTACAGATCAAAGTTGTATTACCGGGCCTGCTATTCATCAGAGCCTCTCAGTGCCGGAGCAACCGGGTTCCTCTTTCATATCCCCGCAAAATGGACAAAGGGAGGCTGCCCGGCGCTTTGCTCCTAAGGGCTTAATAAGCAGCAATCTGTTAATTGCCGTAGACTTTTGCTCCAAAGGGGCAGATTTCACGCCACGCGCCCTGAATGAAACACCGTGAAACACATGGTTTCATGTGTATGTAAAGCAGAGCCAGCCATTTTTTTTTGATCCTTCACGTGCAACATCTTTAAACACGCCGGCCTCTGGCCGCCGCCACTGCTGCTGCCGCTGCTGCTGCTGCCGCTGCTGCTGCTGCTCCACCGCTGTGCATGTGTGCAGCGTGCACCTTTGAAAAGCCATTCTGTTTCATCCTGCCATGACCTTGACAACCTAATTTAGGGGAGAGCTTTTCTGTGTCTTAATTACAAAGCTTCGCTTACACAGTTAATTACACACAGAGCAGCTTTGGTTACAGGCCTGTCTGCAGCACTTACTGAGGACATGGCATTTTTAATGGAGACGTGACACGGGGGCCACCGCAGAGCAAATATCCCCGAGCAAATACAGCAGCCGGCCCCCGCTGTCGTCCTCTTATATGGTATATAACGCAGTGAGATAGTTTCTCTCAAGGGGGCTGAGCTGTTTTTTTTGACAGAATTTTTTTTCTTTGACAAAGACAGAGTAGAAGTCACTTTGGGGTTAACTTCTGCTCAGGGACCCTGACTGTGCATAGAAAGTATAAAGCAGAAGAAGGTAAAAAGAGACATTTGATCATTTCTAGCAATGTGTTTGACGAACCTAACTCGCAAATTAAAGCAGGGATTATATATGCTACAAAAGAGTGAAATAAAAAAAAAATTTTAATTGTTTTTTATTTATTTATTTATTTTTTCAATAGCTGCATACTGTACTGTCCCTTCTTCTGGAGACACGTGCTGTTACTTTGAAATTAATTGATTATCAAATCAGTTTCCAAAAATAGTTATTTGATCATCTGATCATAATTGTGTTGTTGCACCCCCATAATGTAAGATGGAATAAAATGTTTGTGGACAAATGAAATCATTCCAAAAACATAACAAGTTGAGCAATATGAGGTGTGAGATCAGAAAACACTGACATACATTACGTTACATTACGATTAATTTTCATTTGCAAAAATGAGGATGAACATGTTCTATAAATGGTACTCACACACCACAAAACGTCACAATTCCATTGATACCAAAGCAGTGTGATATTCATTATTGGTTTCATTCCAGACTGTATCAGCATTACTGGATGTTGTAAGGGCATGATTCATGTGAGTAATCGACAGCCAATGGCTACGTAAACATATAGACCGTGGAAAAACAGAAGACATTATAAAGGAGAATGATTGAGTCCGAAATGAAGAGCCAATACAACGGCTTAGATTTAGGCTTGAATGACATTATGGCTCTGTTTTGAGCTTTAAATGCATGGATTTTCATATCGGGTTCATCTATAGTTACGCTTATTCCGAGTACCTCACGTGCCCAGTCTCCGACCCTCTGCTGTTCCGAGTTCCCACCCTGAAAAAGGCCATTTTCTTCATCTCTCCCACGTGTCTCCATTAGGACCAGAAATGACAATTAACAGCCTGGCACTTGGTGAGATTAGATAAAGCGGTTATTCATCAACCGTAGATGTAAAATAAATCAATGGGAGTGCACTCGCGTAAGCACCTATTATTGCCACGAGTAGCTGCCATTTTGGACTCATTAGAAGCCTGAAATGGTGCAATGCAGCACCTGAGCGAGATGTGAAAATCCTCAGAGCGTCGAAACGCTTGACTCTGACTCTGTTTGGATGAGAATCAGAGAGACCCTGACACAAAAGTAGGTTTTACACGAGCATCAACAGCCGTATCTATTGTTAGCTGCAGACAGAGGTAGCTCTCTTACTCTCTCTATCTTTCACACACACACACACACGCATGCACGCACACACACTCACGTGCACACACACACGTTGTAGCCACTGTGGGATGGCAGGAAGTGGAGCAGTTTTTCAGTAAAAGTGGGACAGAGGGTCTCCTCCATGACTGACTTGCAGGCAGAGAGAGAAAGAGAGTGAGAGAGAGAGTGAGAGAGAGAGAGTGAGAGAGAGAAAGGTGGGCGGAGGTAGCGTGTGCCAGAGGAATGAAGAATGCACGAGTGTGAGAAAATGAGAGCAAGGGACACAACAAAGACAGAGGAGGGTGAATAATCGAAAGTACTGGAAGTGGAGAGGCAGAAGTGAGGGGCGAGCGAGGTGGGGGTGGGGGGGGGGGGGTGGGGGGGTGGAGGGAAAGAG
>JAFBJT010011461.1:32630-45460 GCA_016785325.1 Chascanopsetta lugubris | reverse complement strand
TTATGCATTTGCTCCCATTACTGTCCAGTCTCTTTATGGGTCCCACTGGTACAACATGTAGTACAACGGGTAACATGAGTGCAATCAAATATCAATTGTGCCAAAATTGTTGACTGCTGTTTTTCCATTTAAGTACAGATTGAAATTCTATGTAACTTTAGGTTTAAAGGTGCAGTGTGTACGATTTGGTGGCATCTGGAGGTGAAGTTGCATCTTGTATCCATCACCTCACCCTTCTGAACATGCAGGAGAACCTATACTTCAGTTGTCATTAAAGTTCAATAGCATGTCCGCTTTTACTACCGTAAAAACATGGCAGCCTCCAAAGAGAGGACCACCTCCTCAAGTAAATAATTAATGGGCTCATTTTAGAGTACATTTACATGATTCTAAATTCATGACAACGTCAGTATGTAATTGTTTTGTTTTATTTTTAGAAGTGACAAAATATGACCAAAATCGTACACATTGCACCTTTAAATGAACCCATTAATGTATATAAGGACGTATATGAAGCGGTTCCTCTCTCTGGAGGCAGCCATGTTTTTACAGCAGCCCAGAGTGGACGTACCAAACATCTTTTGAGTTTTAATGACTTTAAAGACAAAACAGGTTTCACAGTGAAAACAAAGCAATGACAAACAATGATACTAAAATAAATATATCAGATTAGACTGAGTTAACAGCACACTCACTGATAACAGAGCAATGCTGTAGTTTTATTTCTGAAGCTGAGGCGACTGTTGTGTATGTACACATGTCATTTTGTCTCGTGTGGAAAAGATTTTGTTTACAGGGAGAGGTTTCTTGTAGCCGCCTGATAATGTGCCTCATGACTAGACCCTGAAATCGAATTTTAATCTATATAGTCTCTATGAAAAGAAAACAGCAGTAATGCTAAATAGACTTGAATATTATTCAGCTATTTGCGGTTGATTTTGTGTTCGAATAATTTACTCCGCTGGAACCAGACATATTTTATATAAACAAAGTGAGAAAGATTGTGGATGCTGTTAATTGTGTACGTTTCAATGTGTTTATTCGTTTAGGGAGACATGGCATGTATAACATGATCAGATTTTTATAAGAATAAATACTGTTTTTCATTTCATTTCATTGAATAAATAAATCAGTAAAGATAATTATTATGTTTATTCAGACAGGAGTTAATACTCCGCCACATATGCACTTTACATTCACCACTGATTGAATAATCAGCGTCAGCTGCTGAAAGACGGAGGAGACGGAGAGAAACTCTGAGTTTCTTGAAGTAAACCTGCTCCCGACCAGGTTAGGTTCACAGAGACTGTTACCATAGCAACCGATTCTGAGATGAAGTTACCTCGCTTTGTGGAGCGTGTTGGAGTTATTCGGGGGGATTAACCAACCTCGCTTCTTGAAGCGGGAAACTCAGAGTTGCCCTCAGTTCAGGGTTAACAAACTCAGTTTGCACTCAACCTGCTTTGTTAAACTGATTGTTAGAATATGCTGAAGATAAAGACTCCGTTGTGCTTATTTAGTGTAATCTTTGCCCAAGGAGGATGATTTAATTGTGAAAAGACAATTCCAATACAGACAATATTACATTATTAGTGAAATTCCGTAGTTTTATGGGTATTGACTGATTTGAATAAATTCTTGGTTGGCGTTAAATCTCCCGTGTGTAAATTAGCTCTTTTTAGATTTTTTAAAATTAAAGCAGGCATTGACCTTGGCAAAATACCCGCCTGACAAAGCTTCTCATTTTAGAAAACAATTACATTTTGTTTTTTCCTAGCTCTGGAGATATCAGAGAACCAACGGTGCATATTGAATATGCATTCAATAGATATGTTGATGCAATGCATGTATATGCTTTATTGAGGTTAAAGGTGCAGTGTGTGAGATTTGGTGACATTTCGAGGTAAAGTTGTATGTTGTGTCCATCACCTCACCCTCATCCTTCTGAACATGCAGAAGAACCTGTGGTAGACTTCAGTTGTCATTAAAACTCAAAACATATTTAGTATGTACACTCTGGGCTACTGTAAAAACATGGCGGCTCTCATAGCGAGGACCTGCTCATAATATGATATACATGAAAATGGCTTTTTTAAGGTAATGTAAGAAGCAAGTCATACATTGAGAGGATTACACATTCAGAAAAATGTCTGTTTACAGTCCTGTTTTGTAATTCTATTTCTACAGATAGAAATGACAAAAATTGACTGAAATCTTTCACACTGTAACTTTAAGGGTAAGAGGAAAAAATAATACATTTAGGTGATTATAAATACATCATTATGTAAATGCTTTATTTTTTCTGTTACCCTAAAATGAGCCCATTTGTGTGTATTTACATGGCCGCCATGTTTTTACAGTAGCCCCGAGTAACGTCCAAAACATCTTTTGAGTTTAACGACATCCGAAGTCGACCTTAGGTTCTCCTTCATTCTCAGAAGGGTGAGGATGAGGTGGTGGATACAACACGCACCTTCACCTCCCGATGTCACCTTCAAAGTGAAAATGTACAGAGTAAAAAAAATATTATTCAATGTGTGCACGCAAAGGCAGGGTCTGATTGTGGTCCAATAACAGTCATAGGAGAAATGATTTCCCTGCATGTGCAGTTTGAAAGTATTAACTCTGGATGACCTCTGTGATCTCGTTGAAGCTGCTGAAGTTTCATCACAAAGAAAGACATTCGTCTCCATCCTGCAGTTTCCTCATGCACAGATGATTTGTCAGCTAAACGTGAATGAAGGGTTATGGGTTGAGGGGATGGATTGAATCCCGTCACAAGGGGCAGAGCGGCAGCGCATGCACCCGGAGAGACGGGGGGCAATCAATTGTGGCTTCTTGCCAGAGATATGGGCTGTTTGCTCTTAGAGAGGGGGGAGAGATGGTTCCAGAGATAGGCTGTAAGGAGGAGACATGAAAACTCACTGAGGTAATCATGTTCCTCCCATCTTTGTACACACACACACACACACACACACACACACACACACACACACACACACACACACACACACACACATCTGCAGGAAACGCTTGTAAAGACAGTGACTTTGGCCTCACTCTGCAAAATGGTCAATTTGAACTTTGATATAAAAAGCTTCTTAAATTGTTTCATGCATGTGACACTTTGGTTCTGTAATATATTAAATCTAATTTCCTTGATGATGATTAATTGAATTACACAAATATCAAATACTTATGAGATTTTATTTGAGGAAATCAAACTGGGAGGTTGTGTTTTTACCCATGTGTGGTTGGAATTTTTAACTGGGTTATGTATTTAAGCAGACATAGTAGAGGGACGTGACCTGCATCTTTCTTTACTATACTATTACAAATGTTAAATCACAGTGAGTTTGTGAATTTGACCTGTAATACTAGAGAAACTAAGAAAACAAAAACATTCAAACTGTCTGAAAGAGAGAGAGAGAGAGAGAGAGAGAGAGAGAGAGAGAGAGAGAGAGAGAGAGAGAGAGAGAGAGAGAGAGAGAGAGAGAGAGAGAGAGAGATGGCCATGTCGAGAGAGAAATAATCGGATCTTGTATCTTGTACCTCACTGCTGCATTGATCTGCAATTGCTAACATGCACTCGCTTTAAAATTAATAATAAATTGTATTAGAATTGCTTCCTTTTAAGGAATTAACCCCACATACCAGTAAGCAGCTAAGACGGTTCATATGTAATAAGGATAGAATCAGCCCATTCAGATGTACCTTTTACTTTAATTTCAAACAGTGAAAACAGAGCTGTGGCGATCTCTTGTTTTGTCCGGCAAGGTCTAAGGCAGGGGTGTCAAACAATGATGAATCAAATATTTACTTTTGTTTTAGTGCAAAAACCTACATTCTGTAAATGCTCACAATTAATACACTTTAGTCATCTTGCGGCCCAGATTGGACCATCTGGTGGGCTGGTTTTGGCCCGTGGACCTTTTGTTTGACACCCCTGGTCTAAGATGATGCTTTGGTTTGTGTGTAGTGGGAGGAGCTTCTGATCATCCTGAATGACACAAACAATAATAAGTGTAAAATTACTTGAGCTCAGAGACTCGGCTGAACATTCCTCCTGCTATTGTAGAATTGAAGAATGATGCAAATATACACGACATTAAAGTACATCTGCAAATATGGAAACGTTGCAGTTGGACCATAATAGCCCGTATGAAATGGTTATTGCTGTGAAAATGAAGCTTTTCCTCATTTCCCTGTAACAGCGTGGCATTGTGGGAAAAATAGAAACATCACAGGAGCAATAAAACCAGAATTTAGTGCAGGAGGGCGACTAGGGGAGATATTGATGACACCGTATATTTAAACGATCATGTCGTATGATGGCACCACATTATTTCTGTCCCATAATTATACTCATTAAAATATATCTTTGCATAGAGTTTCTCTCATTCTTTACTCCATCATCTCCTCTCACCAGCATTTTCCCCTGCTCACCCCAAGATGGCCGCCAACACTGCCAAAGTCTGACAAACACAAAGCGTCTGTTGTGGGAACAGTTTTTGATTCCATAGTGCTGGATGTCTTCTTTATGGTGTTACGTATCCAAAGGTAATGGAGAATTGAGTCTTACTGAAGTGGCAAACTTCTAAAGCTGAGGGATGAGGCCAATAGTGGAAAAACTTGCAGTTCACAGGGTGGCCACTTGAGGCTGGCTCCAAAAGCGAGTCAATCCCCACAGACTCCCATGTTAAAGTGAATGTTTAAAGCCTGGTTTAAACTATGGATTGGTCTCAATCATTCACATTTTTCCCCATTATATTATGACCATGCACGCTCATGCTGATTGGACCTTCTGGTGGGCCAGGTTTTGCCAATACTGCTTTAAGTGAGGGCACATGTTTGGATGAAAGAGAGATTTCTCCGTGTATCTACTCTGCTGTGTGTGTGTGTGTGTGTGTGTGTGTGTGTTTGTATGTGTGTTGGGGGAGGGAAGGACCATGTCCCTTTTCCACCAAACCAGTTTCTGGGATAGTTCTGGGCCAGTGCCTGACTTGGCACCAGTTCTTTGTGTTTCCACTGCCGGAGCTTCGGCTCCACCCCTCAAAATGGGAGACAAACCAGGCACCAACTCAATGCTGGTCTACAGGCAGTCAGAGGGGAGGGGGGCGTGGTTACCGAGACCAACAACATCTGAAACTGCCATGTTTAAAAAGACAGTGCGTCAGCGTGATATAATTATAATAATGATAATGAATCAGATGAAATGGCAGCGGACTGGGGAGAGACCCATGTGCTTTATGAAACTATGACCGTCCTCCACAGTAAATAAATGAATGGTAGCCCCTTGAACAGAGCCGATGATCCAGCTGGAGATGTCTGCCACTCTCACCCCATTTGCTTAAGCTGCATTCCCCTAATCAGCACTGCCCCATATAACCCTCAGCCTGACTCTGACTCTTTGCCAGATTGCTATGTGTCCGTCCATACTTTCTAGCGCGCTCTTGCTGGACCACTCGTGTACGACCTTGCCTGTTCCTGACCATCCTGTCTTTAGGGCTCCCGGTAACCGACCTGCCTTCTGTCTCCTGTCCTCGTCTTTGCCTGTTCTTACCTGCTTGCTGGTTGCCTTGACTACTTCAGCAAAGCCTTTGAACTGTGCACCGTTTCCGGCTCATACTGTGTCGCGATTGGGTCCTCACTACAACCGTCACAGTGTTGGGGTTTGTGTGTGAGCACCCGCCCACCCCTGCCTCTGATTGGCTTACCATGAAATGCGACTCAACCATAGCCAATCATCATCACTTGTGTCTCCGCCCCCCCCCCCCACCCTCACCAAAACATAACATCAGCTTCTTAGACTGGTAGTTTGGTCGGATGAAAACTGCGTCCACAAGCTTAATCAAAATAATACTACATATGTTTTCATCACTAACAACATTGTACAATTATTGTACTATTATAAAAATAAGAATAATATTGTTATTTTAATTTGGCTCTAATTATGATGTTTTTCACCATGTTAACGTTCCTATTGCCAGCACAGCCAAAAGAAGCATTTTGAGGATCAGTATCACTTTAGTATGCAGAATGGGTGAGATGGCGATTGGCCCATCAACCTGCCCTTGAGCTATGTTGTGCTATGCTGCTGAACAACTTAAATTGAACTGCATGTATAAATTGCACCTCTACATTCAGCATTATGAATGAAAATCAGGTTAGAGCTGCAGACAGGACATACACATGTCAGACGGTGGTTGTTACTGGGAGGCCAGGGCTGCTGTAAATATAGCGTGTGAATGTGATCAGGGCGTCTCTGTGTGAAAGTACCCTGAAGACATATAGGTTTTTCAAAAATATATTCAATCAATTATGAATGGAGAGAACCCTGCATGTCCTGGGAGCAGCCGAGTTACCTGCTTTTGCAAGAGAGAAGACGTAGGCTCATTTTAAACACAAAAACACATACGGAAATGTACACACACACACACACACACACACACACACGAATACATTAGAGCCACTGGATCAGCAAGATGCATAAATACATATACTTTGCCTACTTTAGAGATTTTACGGATTAAATTCACGCTTTTTCTTTTTTTTCTCAATGTGATGAAATTGACTGGGCTCTGGCCTCTTTGGTTACCCTTGACATGCACGTCACATTTTGCAGTTTACAATAATATCAGCGGACGGAATACCACGACGACAGCGTGTCTTCATTTGCAGACCACTGTCACTACCATTGATTGCATCAGTTAAAAGTGTATGAATTCATATTCATCTAAATGTTGAATAGTTTTCTGTTACCATTGAATGAGCCCAATTAAAGTACATTTACATGAGGAGTGGGTCCTCTCTACGGGGGCTGCCATGTTTTTACGGTAGCCCAGTGTGGACATACTAATTGGTTCTCCTGCATCTTCAGAAGGGTGTGGTTGAGGTGATGGATACAACATGTAACTTCACCTTTAGATGTCAAATTTGACACACTGCACCTTTAAAAGGAAGTTTGTTTATTTTCTTGTTTTGAGCTAAATTATTTAAGAAATTGTGCAACAGGACATCACATATGTATTTGATCCATCTTTCCATGACACCATATACTGTAAAAGACTAGCCACTCTTTGACTGAAATGTTAAAGGGGACCTATTGAAGCCATATAAGGGGGTTTCTATTTGTTCTTTAGCCTCTATTATGATGATAAACGGTATTCAGAGTCTCAGACATGCTTTTGTTTTTTTGAACGAGCCCTTTTAAATGTCAGGAATTCCTTCTAAGGGTCAAACGCGGGGTTTTGCCTCTTCCCCCACCCTCCTGAAATGTCACTACCTCCTGATTGGCTGATTGGTAGGCGATCCCAGATTGGCTGAAAATGTAGGCTATTCCCGCCTTCTAAACAAGCAAGTTTCACCCTCACAGGTGGCTCTCAGCCGACATCGTTCACTGCAAAACATAAATAGTGCAAGGAGTCGTGATCAAGTTTAAAACGTGAACATAAGAGTACATCCGTATATGCTGGAGCAGGAATGGCCTTTGAAGCATACAATTACACTGATATGATAACAGATAGAGACATTAGACCGCTTGGTTCGAAGTCCCACTGTGCTAGGACATGTTAGCCTGAGCTAGCCATGAGGCTAACAGATGGATGCATTAGGAACAGTGTTGTTTCCTGAACACGGGAAACTAGTTATTGGATCAAAACTACGGTTGGAGCTTGTCCGCTATATTACAGGGAGCCCAACGAGCCATCAACTGGAATTTTAAATCCCTCCTCTGCAGAGGTATTGAACCGAAAAGTCAGAATCTGTGATTCTGTTGCTGTCTTTACCGGAGTTGCGCACTCCAAACTCATTAACATAGCGAACGTATTTATCTGACGCGGTTGGAGTGGCGTTCTCAGATTATGTTAACTTTAGGGCATATGGAGGATTCCTTGTTTACATTAACAAATTGAAGTCTGTCTGATAAGTATGATTTAAACCAGTCGAGTGCTGTTCCTCTGATCCATTTACATTTCACAAGTTGAAAATGTTCCTTGTCATGAAGGGGTGATGGTGAGTCTCGAACCCAGACCAGTTGAGAACCACTGATTTTAAACACAGAAAGTCAGGCTTCTCTCCTGCGATGATCCCCTGCAGAAACCAATTTGATAAAAACTGTTAACACACCCTCTTTCTTACTCTTATCTGAAAAGATATTCTTCCTTTCAACTGCTCAATGTAAGTGGATGATGTGATGTGATCATTTGCATATCAAAGATAGCATTATACACCTATTTGCATACGTACATATATATGTATATATGTATACATACTACAAGGTTTTTAAATGGAAATTAAATGATCAAACGAAGTGGAGCTTAAATGACTATAGTAAAACAGTTCAAAAGAGATGTTTCACATTTTGGAATAAAGCACTGGACGTTTCCATGCCACTTGTTTTCAAATGCATATACATTTGCATATCTCCCTCTAATAGTGGGATTTACATCACTCTGACTCTTACCCACAAGGTATGAGGAAACACGCCTCATGTTGTTACTTTGATGTTCGAGTGAGCAGGTATCATTTATTCATGGAAGCCAGGCCATACTGGATGCAAGAGTAGTATGTTTACATTGTGAAATGTCTTGTCTTTCATTTCAATGCCCATCTTATTTGGTTAGAGAGTGACAGTGGACACTTGTGGATGCTTGTGAGCACTGCTGCTCTTACAGAGAGTGATGAGTGGAGTCTCGTCTATCTTGTTTGTGAGCTGCATACAACAAAGTAGACGGTGTTAATGATCTTTCCCCACAGCTGCAAAGTCCATCTGTCACTATATGTCAGAAATATTAACATCATTGTCTGAACCTGTTCCATAATAAAAGCACTTCTGTTGAGTACATTTGTTTCAACAAGGATTTTAATTATGGCAAGACAGGAGGATACATGTTCTCATGATGTAGGGTCTTGGCATACAGCTTAGACCAGTGATTCTCAACTGGTGGGCCGTGACCCAAAAGTAGGTTGTGGATTCATTTTCAGTGGGTCACAGGCCTTTGACTGGGAAAAAAAAGTCAAGAAAAAAAGGGCTTTTATTTTGAAAAGGATTTCTTTTGCATCACAGTGCCATTTATTCACATTTCCTAACAGTAGGTGGTGATTACGCCCTGTATTGCTAATGGACACCTGCCATTTCACAGATAGAAGAAAACCTGCAAAGTTTGATTTCATATGCTCATTGACCGAGGTAAAAAGCAAATACCACACTGACTACATCAAAAGTTGATTTTCTTATGTTGAGGACAAAAGTGAGCACATATGTACGTTTTATTATCTTGTGTCTCTGAGATGCTCTTTTTGTTTTCCAATTAAAATGCAGCTAATTCAGTGTAAAGGGGAATATTTACTCCTCAAACATCGCCACCAAACTTTTTTTTGGTTTTGACATACTGTGATGTTCTTTATTATCTCAGGTTCAAACTGCACCATCCTCGTCATCAAGGGGGGGGGGGGGGTGGTGGGTTCTGACACCAGACCAGTTGAGAACCACTGACATAGACAATATCAATTTAGAGTTATGTATCATACCAGCTCTGTACCATGTTCCATCACACATATGATCAGATCATCGACACATACTGAACATGCGGCTATTTAGGCCTAAATACAATGCACAGTGATGCATGTGAGATTGAGACAGCAAATATGATTTTCTATGGTAAAAGAGTGAAGACTTCAGTTTTTCAGCTCTAGCTCTGGACATGCCCATCTGACCTCATTCCATTCCAAATAAACTATAACCCTATATATGTCTATTACCTTGTAGAATCCTACGTGTACATATATAAGTGTGACTCATGGTGTACAGCACACTGAGTGGTCATCAGATGGAGAGAAGCCCCATATAAAAGCAGTCCATTTACTATCATTAATGAGCAGCAGTGAGTTTCCATCCAGACAGAGGTACTAGTCTCCAGAACTACATTTTCACTTGTTCTGATGTTTGATGGCAAAATGATCCAAGGCCCATGACTTGAGTCTGCACAGTAATTGGCAAAGTCATGCAGATGTCGATAAGTCATTGGTCCAGATGCAAAAGGTTTCATGGGGACTTGCCAAAAACCTTTTTAGCCAGTCTAATATCGTGACAAATCTGGCTGAACCCATACAATCATCCCAATCATCCATGTGAGGAGGTGGAAATGAATCTAGTTTTAATATTGCATTGATTTCTGGTGGTCTGTGTGGAAACAGTGGGTTTGGGAACCAGAAGCAAAAGAGAGCTCCAAGAGCAGACCTGTGCATATCACGGCCTGCACTGTTGTTCATCATGGCCGATGGGGTCAAGTACAAGATGGCTGTTTACAGGAGTCTAGAGAAAATTTAGATTGAAATTTCCAATATATGCTTTTATTTTGAAATGCTTAATTTTCCTATATGTGGGATTCTGTATTTCTGAGCACAAGGGAATTTTTGTATTTGTTAAAATTGTTTGGTATTGTCTGCAAAACAAAGCTCTCTGTCAGGACATGGACAGAGAACCCAAGCGCAGATGCAGGAATAAAGGACAACAGTTGACCAAATGACCATGTAGGTGCAGGCAAGGATGTATTCCAAAACCAGGCAGAGGTCAATAACGGAAAGCAATACAGGAGTTGGCAGAAGAGATATCAAAAGACAGGCAAGGTTCTGCACCGGAACAGCAAATGTACTAACTTGACCGGGAACAATGACTGAGACACGATTGGTGCGGACGGTACATGAGAGTACGTCAAGACAAAGGAGGGACCGGAACTACATGTCCTATTATTTAAAATGTACTGTTTGATTTACATCAAAGACAATCAAGAATGCATTGATAATAACTCACACTGAATATCATCATCATTATCATCACAAACACCTGTACAACAATAATACATTTCAGTGTTGCTTTACAGATAACATGTTATACTATTATGTTGCCACGCAGGTGAATGTCTGTCTGTCTGTCTGTCTGTGTTCAGCCTTTTAAAGGTATTTGATGACGTAGTGGAACCCGCGGAACTCCCTGCAGGCTGCTGTCACATGTTATAAATAAATTCTGAGGACGTATTCATCAGCCCGGGGTGAATAAATGAAGGGCAGTCAGCACAATAAACATCAATTAACTGGTTAAAAGAAGCCACTTGGAATGAGGGGAATGTGTAAATGGGTGTAACCTTTGTGTGGTGTGCCGAGGTCTGAGATGTGTGAGGATTTCATGAGATGATGAAACGTTCTCCATTTGGAGCCTGAGGCAAGAGTCACATCAATTAAGAGAAGGTCCATATATACACCTTTTAAAAATCACACACACAAACACACACACACACACACACACACACACACACACACACACACACACACACACACACACACACACCACCGTACTTCAGTGTCTGTGCTGATTGAATTACAAACCCTTCAGTGTGTGTGTGTGTGTGTGTGTGTGTGTGTGTGTGTGTGTGTGTGTGTGTGTGTGTGTGTGTGTGTGCGTGTGTGTGCGTGTGTGCGTGTGTGTGTGTGAGATTAAAGAATGATTTGTTTGTGTCTTAACTTAAGGTTTGTACCTGCAAAGAATAGTCGAGATGTGCCTGCAGGGTTCTTGTGTCTCATCCATACACGCACAAAGTAGAGTTGTCCATGGTGCTGAAACTACATGATGTCTCATATACATACCCAGCCACCAAGTAGAGCTGTCCATGGTGCTGAAACCTCATAATGCCTCAACATGCGCGCAACAAGCAGCACTGTCCATGGTGCTGAAATGCAAATTGCTCTGAATAACAGAATAGTATATCAGCTGCATCAAAAGAGGAGATCAGACTGAAATAACAACCAAACAATACATACCAATTCTACATGGGAGCAGTGCTAGTATCAAGAAATGTAAAACAAGAGTCTGCGATTCTTGCCTTGAAATGTCCAGTGTGTAACAGTTTGGTAAGATTTTGTATTAACTGGATAGAAATATGAATTTATTTATATTAATATTTTTCAATACACGCAGAGACATGATTACATTTCCACACAGTGCATGAACTCATTTTGCGTCACCACTGTAACCAGTCACTGGATTATGTGTGATGCTACAGGCCAAGGTTATTTTATCACCTGGGGTTTGGTTAGAAATGCAATGAAACTGGCCATGAAACTGACCATAGAATTCAGATCATGTAAATTTTCTGAGTTTACGGTACAATTTTGGTATTCACCCGTTGAAACACTCATATGCACTATATGCAACACTTACTCCTCTTAACACACACACTGCTGGCAAAATATTGGTTCACTTGCCTAAGGAGACTTTAGCATGCGCAATATGGGAGTCACTGAACTGCCGAGCCTCTGGTTAGTGGATGACCTATTCTTAAAATACACACAATGAAAAAAATTTTAAAAAACGGTGGTTGGGGCAGTCACTTTAATCCTAAATGGTGAAAATAGTTATTGCATTATGATGTGCATCACATCAACAACAATTTAGAAAACAATCTACATTTAGAGCAGTTAACACAGTATCTAAGTCCAAACATATGTATTTTCAATGGACTGACAAATAACTGGGCCTTTGGGACATACCAACCAGCTGGAGGGGTGTGTCCCTATGCCTGTTTGATTGATAGCAGTTGGTTGGTTTCCTGTAAAATACCATCAAAGTTGCTGTGGCAAATTACTATTTTACATGTTGTTTAATGTGCTGTCGCTGAGCAACTGATCAGCTACAATGGCTGCAAAGTGAGGTTAGTAGTGCACTTCGTTTGGTCACTGGCTCAACAAGCCAAGGTGCAGGCCAGACTGTGTGTGTGTGTGTGTGTGTGTGTGTGTGTGTGTGTGTGTGTGTGTGTGTGTGTGTGTGTGTGTGT
>JAFBJT010011461.1:0-32589 GCA_016785325.1 Chascanopsetta lugubris | reverse complement strand
TGTGTGTGTGTGTGTGTGTGTGTGTGTGTGTGTGTGTGTGTGTGTGTGTGTGTGTGTGTGTTCATATTTGCTGGCTAGACAGAAGGATACCATCACAGGTTTGTTGTTGAGTGTCACAGACGGCTGTTTGTTTGACTCTGTGTGACCATCTGCTCCGGCTATGATAAAACGCTGATATGGCAGTTTCATGCAAGGTTTGATTGGCTGTTTTAGGTTGTTTACAGTATGTGGGATCATCCACAATACAGACACAATGTGTCAATGTGAACAATTTTAAAAAGTACACCTACGTTTTATTTTTGTGCCTTTTCTATTTGGTAATTTTTTTTTATCATTTTCTAATATGCGCTTCTCCACTGGGTCCGGGGGAAATTTCTTTTTTTTCTTTTTTGTATTAATATGAATTCAAACTATGTAATTATTTTTGCTCTCGAATGATGATTACCCTCTTATTCTGCCATTACAACTTCTCCTTGCTATTTTCATTTCTCCCACTTTTCAATTATGTTTTATTATCATTCCAGTTGAAGTTCTTGGTTTAGTCTCTTGCGGTAGATGATAGTCAGAGCACATTCAAATTCATCGAGGCCTATTATTTTATTTAAATTTGGAAGTCTGAAATAACAGAATAATAACAAAAATAACAAGGCTCATATATCTTATTTTATCCTTGTTCCACAGCTTTGAGAAAATATTAAGTTGAGATGTCTTTCCATCAATAAGTCCATATTTTTTGCAAATGTCCCTGGATCAGATAATTTCTGCAAATCCCATAATTTTAAAAACTAGGTATAGGTATACTATACCTTTCTGGATGCTTTTCCTATAATAATCTCTCTTGCTAGTCCCTATAGTTTCAGTTAGCTTATTATTGTGTTTTATATTTCTTTTTTTAGTTCTGTCTTGTTCTCTATATAGCATATTTTTCTTCATAAGGGCAATTTGCATTCCCTTTGAGATCCATGGACGTTTTCTTGTATATTGATATTCATCACTGTCTAGGATCCAATCCAACATTATTTATAAAGCACTTTAAAACAACCATAAAGGTCCAAAGTGCTTTACAGAAAAATACAATAAATTCAAAGCACACATGCAGCATTAAATCGAAATAAATGCAAATATAAATAAAACAGGTGACAAGACCTAGACCTTCACCTCCTCTTCTCTGGACTGTGTAGAGTTGTACTTACATAATTATTATTGTTTTGTGTACAGTGTACAAAATACTCATGTCAATTTTTTTTTATATATTCTTGTATATACAAATTATTTTTGACTGCAGCCTTTTTTGGTAAGATTGTTTGGGTGTTTGTGTCTTCTTTATGCTGCTGTTACTACTGCAAATTTCCCCACTGTGGGAAGAATAAAGGCTTATCTAATCCAAAACATGAATAAAGTGGAATAAAAGCAAAACTGAAAATCAACAAATAAGTTAAAAATAACATACAGTTGAACAGTAGAAGCAGTAAAATAGATTAGAATTAAAATAGAATTAAATTGAAATAAACTCAAAATCAAAATCGGACCTCTGCCCGGTCCCAAAAGCCAAAGTGAAAAGGTGGGTTTTCAGAAACGATTTAAGAGGCCTGTCGAATAGATCATGGGTTGTTATCATAGAGTCTATGCAAGGGGCTAAAGCCAAAACTACTATGAGTAGCTGTGCAGAGCATCTGCTTCACATCACACATTATACTGTGACATAATTGTAATGTCAAACGTTGCCTCATCCTGCCATCTCTTACCAATAATGTCTGTTTTGTGTATGATGCTGCAAATCTTCCTGAAAAGCTGAAGTCTGCCTGCACAACCCATCTCACAACCTCAAAAAGTTAAGGCACATTAATATAATTACATGCCATTACGTGATGTATCAAACCAGATTGAAATTTTATTGCTCTTAAATGGAGCTTACAACACAAGCTTGCAGCTTTTTGGTATAAGAACATCATGGGAAGTGCCTCGAGACTTTTCAGTCACAATGGAATCCGCCATATCATCTTTATGAACCAATAAAAGTTAATGGAGACCAGCTGGTGGGTTTTCAGCTCCTCAAAGCTTTTAAAGTGACAGTGAGTGACAAGGGAAACTAAGGTGAGCAGATCCACTACTAGAGTTCTAATAATTATCATTATGAATAATAAAATATAAATTATTTGAATTGGTAATGAAGATAGATAGAGGTCACAAACCAACAGGATGTAAATCAGGGGTGTCAAACATGCGGCCCGTAGGCCGGAACCAGCCCGCCAGTGGGTCTAATCCGGCCCGTGGGGTGATTTTTGTCAAGTGTGAAAAAAACAGTGGACTTTTTCCATTTAATTATCAGTATAAAATTTGATGCAGAGAATTTGCTAGTCTTATTTAGAACTGAACTTTGTATTACTAAAACAAAGGGAAACATTTGAAGTCGTTGTTTCTAGGTCATCGTGCTGTGTTGTTCCTTGTGTAGCCCACCTGAGTCGGACCAAATTTGGCCTCATGTGGCCTCTGAACAAAAATGAGTTTGACACATTACTCAGACTAGATTGTTGTCATGTCAACACATGTCCACTATGTCAAATAAGTGCATCTTCCTATTCCACATTATTCAAATTGTTACCATTGGGATATTTCACAAATTCTTGTGTTGTACATTACTTTGTATAAAAGCATCTAATAAGTGAATCGTAGAATTATATGTATATTTACATATATATATATATATAAATATATATATATATATATATCGTGTAACTTCTCATCTCGTCTGCGCCCCAAGTCAATGCAGTTAAATATCAACTTTTTTTGTGTGCAGAATGTTATAAAGAAATAAAGATGATATAGATAATACACAAGTCAGTGGCCCATTAGATATTTTCAATAATTCCATCGAATGATAACAACGGTTCTTGATATAACAAAGTTTCTTTGGCCCCTGTAAACAATCTGGGTTTCTTATGTTCCCCCCCCTGGAATAGTAATTGCCTACCCCTGCTTTAAAGAGATGGTAAATAAGTAATATATCAAAGCCAAACTCCCAGTTCATCAGTTCTCACTATCGACTATTGCTTTGCCCTTTTTTACTGTAAAATATCTGTTCTGATACCAAATAGATACCATAACCATCTTTTATCAGTATTGATTTGAGTAATCATGGAAAACTATTATGCTATATTCTATCTGCCATAGTAACCATTTCCATGGTTCCAGGAGCTGTTATTCGGGGATTTTTGAAGTTTCTTTGGGGCATTACACTTAGCAGATGGTCCCTTGGCATTTCCGAGGTTTAACTGTGTTGAAATCATGTGGATGCTTGACTCCTTATTTCTGAATTTATTACTGAATGTGGATATCCAACATGAAATGGTGCTGTTTTAGAGAAAACCTATTATAAAAGATATCATTCCCTGCAGCTAATGGAGCCGTGGCCATCAGAGTTATGTGACATGTGACTTCAGCTGTCCATTAGAATCACCCGAGTAGAAATACAAGCAGGAGCGGTTGTATTAGCGGCAGCAGTATAAGCAGATACTCATCCTATTGATCCTGTGGGGAAGGCAGCACAGTGACTTTACAATCACACAGGTCCCAGGAGAAATCTCTGCTTTGCTTTGCTTTGCATTGGTAGTTTGTTACTGGAGAAACATTGACACTCTGACACGCTGATAGATGTCTTATCACCCGGGGACATACTTAATAAACATTTTATTAGCTCTGCTAACAGCCTGCAGAGGATCGGAGACACGCTTGTTTGACATTTGGATGCATTCGGCTGATTAGCAATTCATCATCTGGCTTCACACTCAGTCTTCATTCATAATTTATCTCCCTGTTCATTGACTGCTTTCTTATTCGATGAATTATCAAGAAAATTGGTTTAGGAGAATCATGATTCAGTAAATCACAGGCTGTTCTTTTTAAATACATAAATGATGAGTGTGAGGAAATTCAGGAGAGGTGATTTGAATGTGTTGCACTGTCCAGAACAATGGAGGGGATCGTTTGTGCCTTCTTGAAAGGTGAAATGAATCTGATGTTCTTTTTTAAGTAATGATGCAGTGTGTAAGATTTGGTGACATCTAGAGGTGAAGTTGCATGTTGTAGCCATCACCTCACCCTCTCCTTCTGAACATGCAGGAGAAGCTGCGGTGGACGTCAGTTGTCATTAAAACTCAAAAAATGTTTAGTACGTCCACTTTTACCTCCATAAAAACATGGCGGCCTCCATAGAGAGGACCCCCTCCTCATGTAAAGGGTCAAGGGAAAAAAAACATTTATGTGAAATTCATGAATAGGTCAGTATGTAATTGTTTTGTATTAGTTTTATAGGTGACAAAATTGACGAAAATTTTACACGATTCATATATATATATATATACATATATATATATATATGTATATATATATACATATATATCTGAATTGCATTCTAACATTTTACTATGCATAGTTCCCTATGCATTCTGCAACACTGGCACACGGTACTTGACAAATGATTGAGAACATGCTCCAGGCTCATGAGTAAATAAGAAGGCTGCCTCTAAATCTTCATAAACACAGCTGCGGGATCGAGTCCCTGAAACCTGGCAGTAAGTTATTATGTAACCACTTCCTGTTCCCTTTGCCCAAATGCCAATGAGTTTCTGAGTTTCAATTACAGGCCTGAAATAAGATTTGTGCTTTACACCAGCCAACAAGAGCTGAACATTTAGTTAAACAATACAAGACCGGGAGGTGGGCAATTGGTTTTCCAGGGGGGCCACATAAGAAACCCAGATTGTTACCGGGGGCCTAAACATCTTAGACAAAGTTATATCAAGGCCTGTTATCGTTTGATTAAACTATTGAAAACATGTCTGTTGCCTCGTGGCCCGCGGGGATCATTTTATGTGGCCTCACGCTTAAAGGCATATGATTGTCTAAAAATAAAGGTCTAAATCATACACTGCCCATGAACTCTAGTGAATTACACATGCCACCTTTTATGTGCAGCAATATATTCAGCGTGTTTACATTTTCACATGTATGTAAATGTATATACAATATCTGTAACTTGAATAAATGATCATCAAGTATGAAGACACTTCTTTTACAATATGTTTGATAGTAAGTAAATTTAGTCCCTCAATTAAAACCGGCCCGTTGAAAGCAACCAGAATGCTGATGTGGCCCCCTGTCCTGCCACTTTGATCCATGATAGATGTACGGACATTCTTTGTCAACAGTGGACTGTGACAAAAATGACCGAAATCTTACACACTGCACCTTTAATGCTAATGCAGCTGTCTTCCTAGTGCTGTCCCCTCCACTTGTACAGTACCGTTGCTTGCCTTTATAACATTTCTGGAAAGGGGAACTCTACCTTTAACTTAGATATACAAATGTGAATGAGTGAAAAACTCAAATAACAAATTTACATATCTAAATCACAGAGCGAATCAAACCCATTTTAACGATGATAAGTGGACTCAACCTGTATGTGCAGCACACACTGGCACCAATTTAACAATGTCACATTTATGCTAATTTTATTATGTCATATAGATGCCCTTGAATTCATCCTCAGAAATGAGCAAATAGCGACACATCCTCTGATGTAGTCCAGGAGAAATAAAAGATTCTGTTTGATAGTCAACCTTCAGGGAGACAATGAGGGGGAGTGCTCAGTGTTGCTGCTTGGACATGGCCTTGCAAGCGCGAACTCGTTATACAATGTATTATTGCTCTGATAGATTCACGGATGTGGAAAAAATGAGGCCTCATTCCGACTCAGAGACCATGACAGTTTCAATAAAACTTTTTGCCACAAAACCTGTGAAGAGTTTCCCCAAACCGTGAAAGGAAGCTCACCCACCCACACATACTGGACAAGAGCCGCTGTGGAGTCGGACGTCACACAGACGGTGATGGCTGCTGCATCATTAGCTTCAGGGACAGGGAGTGCTACCCCTCACCGAGCATTTCCTTTGTCTGTCTCTCAGACAATGTGGTATAGGTTTGTTATGGTTGAAAATCCACATCCAAAGATAAACGATCATTTGTCATTACATTTTCAGACGATTTTAATTTTTAGCTACAGCTCCTTACTGGCATATCGTGGCTAAAGCAACACAGTAATGAGGGGTTTGTCTCAATCCATCCATCAGCTGGTATTTAAGTTTATGTCCCTTATGTAACAAAAAATATTTTAAAAAAAAAATGAAATATGTCCATCCAATATATTAAAATTCTAGTTTTCAGAAAATGATTTTTATCAATTTAACTGCAAAATTGCTTCGTTTTACCTGATAATACAATATACAATATGACACAACAAAATGTAACAAAATGTATTTTCATATATCTAAACCCAGTATATTAATATTCTAGTTTTTAGAAAATCTTTTTGATACATTTCATATTGTAATATTACATTCATATGTAAAGTTAAAACATTTGTCAAAACATTGTTTATATTAGAAATTTGTGTTGTCATGTGTACTGTGATATATATTAAAATTGTATTCTCTATATATTGAACAGTATGAAAATAATCAAATTATTCCACATTCACATTCAGCGGAGGACGCTGCCCCCGCCTGTCCCCGTAGAACTTTACAAATCTTTTAAATGTATCAATAAAACATCCAGCGGGAGACCGCTGCAGCTTGTGGCGATCAGAGCGTTCGGACTGATGGAACTTAGAAACAGACGTCTTCTCTGGATATGTTCAAGCGCCTTCCATTCATTTTTTTAGGACTGTAGCGGATGATCTTAGTTTCACGAAGCACACGGGTTTCCTCCTCAGTCCAGTTTCATCTGATTCATTATCATGATTACTATTATCATATGACGCTGATGCGCTGGCTTTTTAAACATGGCGGTTTCGGACCTTGCTGGTCTAGGTAACCACGCCCCCTACCCTCCGAAATATCGGTGCCTGTCTGTTGACCAGCACTGAGTTGGTGCCTGGTTTGGCTCCTGTTTTGAGGGGCGGAGCCGGGGCTCCGGCGATAGAAACACAAAAAACTGGCGCCAAGTCAAGCAATGGCCCAGAACTAGCCCAAGATCCTGTTTGGTGGAAAAGGTGCATGAATAGACCCCATCAACATGAGGGATGTCTGCCTGAGCATGTGGGGGCCTCGTGTGGGGCAGAGGCTTTTATTACGGTCCCCTGTGCAACACAGTACAACTCATGAAGGTTCCTATCTTGGTATATTGGCATGGCTAATGACTTTTGGACCCCAGAAAGAAAATAACAGCCCCCCCCCCTCCCCCCCTCCAGCCAACCAATAAAAATGATTTGTTCTCAATTCACACATTTATGAACTACCATTTCCCTTTAAGTGGTTGCCATGATCAAAAGAAATGTATTATAATATTCCCTTCTCCTTTGTTAGTGTTTATTGGCACTATTCCCAAAGTATGAGATGATGGAAATTAGGAAGATACATCACTGCATGTAATTTTTCTTCACTCATAGTTCTTTACAGGGTTAGGGTAAGGGTTTTTTAGACCTATGCCTTTTTCTCACTTTAAGAGTTAAAGGTGCAGTGTGTAAGTTTTGTTTATATATATATATATATATATATATATATATGTGTGTGTGTGTATTACAAATAAATTACATACAGACCTTTTCATGAAATTCCAATCATGTAATTGTTCTATTTTTTTCTATTACCCTAAAATGATCCCAATAATGTATATTTACATGAGGAGGGGGGCACACTCCATGTTTTTACAGTAGAAAAAGTAGACGCACTAAATATTTCTTTAGTTTCAATGACAACTGAAGTCTACCATCGGTTCTCCTGTATGGTCGTAAGGGTAAGGGTGAGATGATGGATACAACATGCAACTTCACACCACTTCGTAAACACTGCACACCGCACCTTTAAACACATTGTTTCAATATATGTATATCATTCACTAAATTCCCTAAATGCTAAATAACAGAATAGTAATGTTGATTTATTTTATTAAAATCCCTTGCTCTTATTTCAACAAGGGACAGGATTTACTAACTGAAACCTTCCTTCCGGGTTGAGGGATTATTCTGCTCCATGGTTCCCTCTGTTCCTTAATCTATGAACAAACAGTCTTTCAGGTGAGCCCCTGATGTGTCTGATTCCGGTGGGAAAGCATCTCTCACTCATTGGAGTCACTCTCTTCTCTCCAAACAGAACCAGATTTACAAAATGTCTTCCTGAGTTTCCAGTCAAGCAGAGCATGAAGTCAATGCGAGGCCATCCAATCAAATTCCATCCTCACATACTAAAATATTCAAAAAGTCTTCACCATTAGTGAAATTATTCATTGAGGTCTCCAGATATCACAACACCTCAAGTCTACAATCTTTTTTTCATAATTATGCAAAATACAAAACAGTTGCTTCAAATTAAAACAAGTTTTATTGGCGGTGAAAAGAGCCATCTCTGGAATAGTTTGAATTATCTATGGTGTGTGGAGACATTTTGCAGCACCATGGTAATAAGGCAGCAGTGAAATAACTCAGTGGGATGGTTTATCCTGTGGAAATGAACGGAGGGGCAGCATCCATCAAAATGCAGTAACCAAATTTACCAGCACAGTGGAGTCTTTGGTTTATTCTAACTGGAACAGAACAATGCCGAGCAAATGTGGTAGGACTGGTAGCTGGAGATGTGCCAGCTCCTCCTTCTGGGGACTGCCGAGGTGCGCACACGCCTTACATTACACTCTGTGTGTGTGTGTGTGTGTGTGTATATATATATATATATATATATATACCTATATATGTCCACATGACATTGCCTGACGGTTAGAATCCTTGAGTGTCGTCATCACCCTTCCTTCCTCTATACTTCCAGCTCTCCATTACATATTGAATGTCTAAAGTAGGCCATATCACTGCTGCAAATGGAAGCCCCATCTCAAGCCCCACCACCTCTCGACATGAGCCCATCGCATATTGAAATCTATGCTGATTCATAATAAATCTCCGAATACTTCAGCAGTACCACGGACACTCTCCATGTCCCCCATGGGGAATCCCATGCTGTAGTGGTGAAGTGGGTACCTGGCTCCCATAGGGGATGTGGGGCTCAGCACAGTGTCAAAGGGTTGAGGACAGAATGTGTCAGAGGCAGTAGGTGGCATTATTTATTTATTTATCTATCTATGTATTTCTCTATTTTTCCTGCAGGATACTGAGGTGAATATATGTGAAGGTGTGAATGGTGCGCACTAATGTGCTCAGTCCATATGGGCTTTACACGTTTCTGTGATGGGCATCAGAAATCCATGTAAACACGACACAAGATGTTTTATTTATTTTTTCCACGGATTAAAACAGATGTGAAATCAATTTGAATTTCAACGTAAATCGTGAGTCGAATCCAAGCGGGTGAAGCCAATAGAGAAAAAATGTGCAGTTCGTAGGTTGGCCACTTGAGGCTGGTTCCAACAGGGAGTAAATTCCAATAGACTCGCGAGTTAAAATGTTCAACTTTAGAGGTGAATTAAACATGTTCTTATCCTGGTACAAACTATAGTTTCGATCTCAATCAGTCTCATGTTTTCCCGTGACAACTGGACGGGGTTGAATTTTATTGACGTTAGAAATTGAGCATAATTAAGGGCTGTGGCCTCTTGATTGACACCTGGGTCGACCTGGCACGGACTGCAGGTGATGCGACGGTACCTTGGGCCCATCCAAAGCTCCGTCTGTGCTCCGCATCTTTGCCAGTTTTTGGATGAATCAGGAAGAAGGAGAAGTTTGGATTTGGCAAGATGGCGACAAGGGACATGCCCACAATTTGATTCAAAAGCACTCTGCAGAAACGAACGGGTGACATCACGGACACTCTGCTAATCTTCATGTACAGTCTCTGGTCAAACCAAGAAGACATTACTTGTATGAATTATATAAACTGAAGTATGTGAATGAAAAAAGACTCTCTAAAAGGTTTAGTGTGTAGGATTGTCTAGCTACCTTTAAAATGTGCAATGTGTAAGATTTTAGGAATTATTGTCACTTTTAAAAATAGTACAAAACAATTACATACTGACATTTTCATGAATTTATAATCACGTAAATGGATTTTTCCCCCATTACCCTAAAAGGTATAGTGTGTACGATTTGGTGACATCTACTGGTGAAGTCGCATATTGTGTCCATTACCTTACCCTTCCTATTTGACCATGCAGGAGAACCTATGGTAGACTCCAGTTGTTATTAAAGGTGCTGTGTGTAAGATTTGGAGACATCTTGAACTGAAGTTGCATGTTGTATCCATCACCTCACCCTCACTCTTCCGAGTTTGCAGGAAAACCTGTGGAAAACTTCAGTCGTCATTGAAACTCAAAAGATGTTTAGTATGTCCACTCTGGGCTATGGTACGAGTATGGCTGCCCCCGTGGAGAGGACCCACTCCTCATGTAAATATACATTTAATGGGCTCATGAAAGGTGATTTAGGTGATTATAAATTCATCAAAATGTCAGTATATAATTGTTTTGTAATATTTTCAGAAGTGACAAAAATGACTGAAATCTTATACACACACACACACACACGTTTAAAGCTCATGCTTAGTACGTCCACTCTGGGCCATTGTACAAACATGGCGGCCCCCATAGGATGGACCCGCTCCTGGTGGAAATATACATTAAAGGGTTAATTTTAAGGTCATGTAATGAAGCCAGTCATACATTGAAATGATTATACATTTGTAAAAATGTCAAAAATAGTTAGAAGTGACAAAAATGTGCCAAAATCTCATTGCACCTTTAAATCATTGGTCCAGGTATAGGGGTTGAAATTGAATTTGCTTCCTTTAAAGGGCTTGAATGAAGCAAATGAGCAATACTTAGTCTTTATTACGGCTGCTTTCTTTGAACTTGAAATAACTACTAAAAAAGTTAACATCGCTACAAAATCTGTGTTTGTTCATCAACAGACAACAGATCCCTTGAATTTCTTCAGGCCACAGAGAACTTTGTAAGTGACAGCACATTAACACCTTATTTACGCCGTCCTTTGTCGTTTTAATCAAAGGACTCCACTGGCAGATTGCTTTACTCTTTTGTCCTTAGTGACTTTGGCGATCCGACGCCAGTGTCCCTGAACTGCCAGTGGATGAGGAACATCACATTGCTAAGTTCCTATTCTATAAAGAGGCTGAGTTTTTGTATTCTGTGACGCAGCATATCCCAGGTGTTAGTGAGAGCCATGCATCATGACGCTGGTGATATCTGGAACTTGACAAAGCGGTCATTCAGACCTTCAATAGTCATTTATTACCACAGCAGCGTGAGTGAGGTTTCACATCAGATCGAGTTCTTTGGAATTAATAAGACTGTGAGATTGATTCCCATATGGCTGCAACTTAAAGGTGCAGTGTGTAAGATTGTGGTCATTTTTTTTCACTTTTTTCCCAAAACAATTACCTGACATTTTCATGAATTTAGAATCAAGTATTTTTTTTCTTTTTTCCATAACCCTAAAATGAGCCCATTATTGTATATTTAAATGAGGAGGGACGTCCTCTGTGTGGAGGCTCCCATGTTTTTACAGTAGTAGATGCGCTAATTATTTTTTTTAGTTTTAATGGCAACTGAAGTCGACCATAGGTTCTCCTGAATGTTCAGAAGGGTGAGGGTGAGGTGATGAATACAACACGCAACTTCACCTTTAGAGGTCACAAAATCTCACACACTGCACCTTTGAGGGTTGGCAGCAGCGCTCCGAGCAATATGACGCTGTGGTCTGCTGTGCTAATGTCAGCATGTTAACATCGTCACTTCACGTCTTCTACAACTACTTATCCAGTAATCTGGGTCACGGGGTATTTCTACAAGTGCACATAGGGAGTAAAGGCCATTACACACTCAGCAAGAAGCGAGAACTTTGTTCCCGGGGCTGCGAGAGCAAAATGACGTCATTTTGTTCTCGCAGCCCTGGATTGGGAGTTTTCACAGCATGTTCTTGCAACATGATCCGAGCAGAACTTTTTCCTCGTATGGTCTCTGAAAACGATCGTGTGATTAGTCCGAAATTTGAAGAGAGCGCGGAGGAGTGAGATATGCGAGTGTGGCCGAGGTGGCAGCTCGCCGGCATCCCATGGCTTCGTCCCTCCGCGTCCTCCTCCTCTGCGCAGGCAGCCGAGGCGCGGGGGCGGGCCGGCGCCACGCCGGCTAAGGGACCGGCCGCCGCTCCTGCCGCCTCTCCTCCATCCATACGTCCTTCCACCTCCATCCGTTAACACATCCACCCACCCATCCGCCTGGCACTACTTCTTGCAACACGTTTAAATTTGCTTGGATTTTGTACTTGATCATTCAACATTTATCCACTGTTGATAAAGAATGTCATACAAAAGGTTGCATCTGTCTATCATGGATCAAAGTGGCAGGACAGAGCAGCCATGAGTCTTCTCCACTAACAAGGTTGTTGGATCTATCAAAATGTAATCCACAAGGGCCCCTTGCAACCATTTCCCCGAGTACTTGTGATTGTAATTTTGGAACTGCAATTATTTACCTGAATTGAATACATGTCATGTCATTTCCATCCGATTAATGGTACAGTGTGTAAGATTAAGAATAAAAAATAAGACTTTAGAATCAAGTAAATATTTTATTTTTTTCAATTACCCTCAAATGAGCCTATTAATGTATATCTACATACATCTATGGGGGCCGGCATGTTTTTGTTGTAGCCCAGAGTGGACGTATTAAATATCTTTTGAGTTTTATTGACAATTGAAGTCTATCATAGCTTCTCCTGCATGTTCAGAAGGGTGAGGCTGAGGTGATGTGTACAACATGCAACTTCACCTCTAGGTGTCACCAAATCTTGCACTGCATCTTTGACACATGTTTTTATATATAATTTAAAAAATGCAAAGCTCTCATGGCACGTTGTGGTCAGTGTTAGAGACTCTGTTTACTCCCCAACAATATCACCAAACAACCTTATTCAGTCAGAAATTACAACCTTATCTCTTGCCCACAGTCTAATTCTCATGCCGCCAGTCCTACAGATAACTGTGATGTTGTTGTTGTTGTTTTTAGCCTGAATAATAACGATAATGTTACTCTGGAAATTACAGCCGTCTTCTGAAGACAGTAGTTTGAAATGTAATCTGCATTTATGTTTCTCCTCAGCCTGCCTTTGATACTGAGGCACACTCATCTCGCCTGCAGTTCCAACAGACACAGATGGGCACTAAGGGGGGAGATTTCCAGCAGTGAGGGAGCGAGCTCGACAGACCAGGTGCGACACCGACACTACACCCTCTCTGCCTTTGGGCTGTGTCCCTGATTGAAACTCTCTTCTTGTTGTGGGAGGAGTGCCGTGGAGCGGCGAGAAGCAGACACCGCTTAGTCTGAGAAATTAGTGCCATCAGCGTCTCGGCATCCAGATTAATGAGAACCCGCGGTGCTGAGCCAGGCAAGGGCTGCTCATTTGTTTGGGTACCCATCTCCATTAAACAGCAATAAGGGGAATTCATGGAGCTCCATCGGAGCGTAAGAGCGCGTTGGAGGAGGCGGCGGCGGCGGCGTGGAGGGATTCGTAACTCGACTAAGCTCATCACGCTCCGTAATCTCGGATGAAATTAAAAAGCCGTGTACAGCCTGAGAAAAAGAAAAAAAAGAATCCTGACTATTCTCGCTATTTTCAAAATCTTCTCCCTCTTTTCCCACCAATCTTGCAAGTGTTGTTTCACAGGCACGATATCCTGGCTCGGTTCCTGTTTTGTGTTAGTGCCAACGAGGTAAGGAATAAAAGATGATGTAACACAAACTATACAGGGACATGCAACGGTGTCCAATGTACCATATGGAGCTGTGGCTGAAATCATGCACCAAACACGAAGAACACAGCAGATGTAGTCTTTCATGTTTCCTTTCATTCATTGTCATTCACTCGATGTGCTGTGGCTAAGGAAGAAATAGCCATGCCCTCTGTTGTGTTTAGCAAATGGGGTGTAATTTTCAGACAGTAACAGACAGGGGTAGAACTGAACTAGAGCCGAAACAATTAATTGACAAATCGATTATAAGAATTATTCGATTACAATTTTCCTGATTCAAATGATCAAATCTTTCAATTTGCAATGTGTACGATTTGGTGACATCTACTTGTAAAGTTGCTGTTGTATCTATCACCTCCCCCTCACCCTAGGAGAACCTACATATGGTTGACTTCAGTTGTCATTAAAACTCCATAGAGAGGACCCCCCTTCTCATGTAAATATACATTAATGGACTCATTTTAGGGTAATTTGAAAAAAATCCAAAATCAAACATTTAGGTGATTTTAAATTCATGAAAATGTCAGCATTTAATTGTTTTGTACTATGTTTTAGAAGTGACACAAATGTCCAAAATCTTACACACTGCACCTTTGTGTGTGTAAAGTGAAGAAACTGTGATGAAGAAATACATATGCAGTGATGTATTTTTCCAATGTTCGATGGTGCAGTGTATAAGATTTGGTGACATCTAGAGGTGAAGTTGCACGTTGTATCCATCAGCTCACATCACACTTCTGAGCATGCAGGAGAACCTGTGGTCCACTTCAGTTGTCATTTAAGCTCAAAAGATGTTCAGTATGTCCATTCAGGGCTACTATAAAAAAAAAAAATATGGCGGCCCTCGAAGAGAGGACCTCCTCCAGGTGTAAATATATATTTGGGGTGTGTCCAAAAGCAAGTCATGCAATGTGATGATTATACATTTGAAAAAATTGCTTTATATAATTTTTTGGGGATTTTATTTCTATCGATAGAAGTGACAAAAACGGACCACAATCGTACACATTGCACCTTTAATTCATGTTTTGGTGTAACTGTTGTTTAAGGAACTGACTGAACATACACTACTTCTCACTCATAAGATGCATGCTCGATCGCTCGCTCACTCACACTCACACACACGCACACATGCACTTCCCAGGGATGGTGTCTATAGGCAAACTAGACTTTAGAATATCAGGTGATAAGTCGGATGATGATCATGTCATTTTCATACATGTCTTTTTCATATTTTTACCATTTATTTTGCCTATTGAAATAATTGTTTTATCGAATCAAAGAAAATAATTGATAGATTCATCAATTACAAAAATACTCGATGGCTGCAACTCGACTGAGAACATCGCAGTAAAGTTATCAGAATAGTTCCTTGACTGAAGTGCCTCAAGAAACTCTACGATTGTATTTAGACATATTGATTTATACATTCGACCATCCTCTGTGTGATATTGGGGATTTTCATGGTCCAGTAGATATAATAGAATTTAGAGGAGAAAAGGTTCAACAGTGCAAAAGCAAAAAAGAGAAAAAAGCCAATTTAAAAAACGATTAGCATGTGTCATTAGGCAGAAGGAGAGAAAAACACCTGAAGGAGGAAGAATGACAATAGACCATAATGGTCAGCTCCAAGGGCATTAATGTCAAGGTTCTCAATAACTCTATGACCCATTATCATTAGTGCTACAGTCTAATTGCCACCACTTCATTACAGGTCCCAGGTGAATATGAAATTACATTGAAAATTGCAATGCATGCCTCAATCCATCTGAGTGAGTGGAAAGAAGAAAAAAACACACATCAGAACTAAATGAGAGTCTAAAATACCTGAGTGGCCCTCTGGTGGCAGGTTGGTGTACTTATTTTGTACACTGGTCAAATTTGGCTAGTAAAATAGCATGATGTTCTATAAAGAACAAAAACTTAAAACGTCCCCCTTTGTCTTAGTACAAAAAAGTACACGTACAGTTGTGAATTCCATTAAAATACTATGTATCAAAATTTAAACTGGGTAATAAATGAAGATATCTCTTCACAATATAAACAAAGTTCACAGTTTTTACATGTTGCAAAATCATGCCGGATTGGACCCTTTGACAGGCCGGTTCTGGCCCCTGGGCCGTCTGTTTGAAACCCCTGCTGTAAAAGTATAATAATGTCAATAAGTCACTAAGATTAAAAATAAATAAATAGAATAAATAAATAAATAAAAATGATGCTGTCTGTCACATGGGATGGTTTTAATCAGGTATGTGCAAGGACATATAGCTCAGTCATATTTTAATAGGTCATCATTGGTCATGTATGTGTTTTGGCCCCATCTACAGAGGCTACTTAGAACTCTGGCTCACATGTGAGTAGTGGTTGTACCATAAGAACACATTAAACTTCTGGTTTTGTCTTTTCAGGCTGTATCATTCCTCCAGTTTGCGATCATTACACTCCTCACCTCTAGGCTCTGATATCCCCCACAGCAACAGTCAAGGAAGGGTTATACCATTTGATCATTTTTGAAGGGGGGAGACAGGACCCTTCGGTATTTTATATGACTCAATTTAATCGCGATTTCAGTGTATTGAACAATACATTTAGTCTGGTTTTAACTTAATTATGACATTCATTTACAACCGAATTAAGGGGGGTGAGATTTTGTGAGATCTAGAGGTTGCATGTTGTATCCATCACCTCACCCTCACCCTTCCGAGCATGCAGGAGAACCTACAGTATGTAGACTACAGTTGTCATTAAAGCTCAAAAGATGTTTGGATATCCACTCTGGGTCACTCTAAAAACATGGCTGTCCCAGTAGAGGGGAACTGTTACTCATGTAGATATACATTAATGGGCTCATTTAAGGGTAAAGCCACAGCTGTGTACATTCATGTTAGCTTTGTGCCCCTGTGAGACACACACACACACACACACACACACACACACACACACACACACACACACACACACACACACACACACACACACACACACACACACACACACAATTTGCAGTCGAAATGACACTGTTCTTTGTCACCAAGTCAGGCTGCAACAAATAAACAGAGCAGAGTCTGTGAACCAGCTTGTGGTTGGCAATGAACAAAATATTACTTATTTTGAATATGCTATAAATGCTATAAAACACACACACGCACACGCACGCACACACACACACACACACACACACACATGCACGTACACACACTCACAGTATGATTAATTATGATTTTATAATGAGAAGTTCACCAGGACACACACCAGTGAAGTGTCAAATTAAACCTATAATGAACATCTATTTTTTGGGGGTAATTGTAAAATTCTGAACCTCGATAAGGTCAACTCGGTTCGACTCTAACAAACTGGCATTTGCACCCGGCAAGTCACCGTGCCCGAGTTCATTTTGCCAAAACCATGTCACTGACACGGATCCATAAAACCCCCATTAGACTTCACACTTATCAAACTGCAGAAAATAATTGAGCTTTTTATAATGAACAAAGAACAGAAAGGATCCTGTTGTGCGGCGGTGTGATGTGCCGCCAGGAAATAACACCGCCAAATTCATGCAAACACAGTACGTGACCGCCCACACGGTGCTCTCATGGATGGAGCACATATACAGATACACGGCTTTCTATTAACTAGAAAGTACCAAGGGAGTTTGAGGTAATAGTATTGAGGCAATAACACTTTTGGCTAATGTGTTCAGGATTCTTTATGGTGTTTGGAGCTTGTGAAGGTTCCTGAGCGCAACCCCATTGTCTTCACACTCTTTGGGTAAAAGGCACTTAGACTAGTTTCTGTGAATGTCCTTCTATTTTAACATTTACCAACCAATCCTGACTGACACGGGAAAATGTCCAAAATGTTGGGAAGGAATTTCAACTCAAATGATGTAATATAGTTTGGTCCTGTTGACATGTTGCTTTGCAAACTGTGGATTCAGTGTTGTGCTAGATGAAAGCTAGTGTAAATATGGCCAATAGCCTTTATTATGGAATATAAATATGAATCTCAACATCTGCATCTAATCCTTTTAATAATTCTATAATTGTGTTTCATCATATCAAACTAAGAGACGTTTATGGGAGTGATGGGATGTTGCTCTCGTTCAAGATAAGAACATTCCAGTTATTGCCACTGTTGGACCACGTAGCCAGCTCTCGCTACCTGAGCAGAGCTGCTAACATTGTAAAAGACCCCTCTCACCCCGACCTTTAACCTGTTGCCCTCAGGACGGCGCTGCAGGTCCCATTAAACACAGACAAACCGTGCCAGAGCCATCAGAGCTCAGAACAATCACCCATAACACACAACAAATACTGCCCCACATTCTACCTGTAATACTACCTCACTTTATGCAAATAAACTGTTTATATTATTCATTTTAGTTGGTGCCATCACCAGTATTGTGTAGTTTATAGTACAATGCTGCTATGTTTTTTTTAAAGAACTTATGCTGCTGTCCTTATAACTAGGGGTGTAACGATACACTAATCTCACAATATGGTACGATACACGATATGGAGGTCACAATAACAATACGATGCAATATTATAGTGATTTTTTTTTTATGGGATAGTTTGGGATTTTTAGCGACATCTAGCTGTGAAAGAGCACGACATAATGACATACATCTACCTCTTATGGAGGCCGCCATTTTGAATTCATAGTCAGTCAATGGAATTTTCATGCTTATATATGTCTGTTTGTGTGTGTTGTGTGTATAAATATATATAATAATATATAATATAATGTCTGACTGTCTGTCTTTCTGTCTGTCTGTCTGTCTGTCTCTCTCAAGAACCCTGCTACATACGGTGTCAGAAGTGGGATGTGTAGACCAACTACATGTGCACCCTAAGCTGAACTTCGGGGACTGTTGGTGTGAATAATGATGATACGATGTTTAATAAGTTTGAACGGGAGCACGTCTGTGTATCTCTGGCGCACACACACATTAACATACGGCATAATTGCACAGCTATTTTCAATGTTATCTTGAGAATACATTTCGTCAGCTTTATGATAGCTCAGGATACTTAGCTAGCATTTGTCTAGGTAATCCTATTTGTCTTGATAGGCATAGGTGTAGTGGTCAACATACTGCACCTTTAACTTTTCAAACTAAATGACACATTAGACACATTCAGTTTCAGTATATTCAGACATTAACATTTTCACAGCAGATCAACCGATAAACCAGTAAGGATGAAAATAAGGTTTCCTTGCTTCACTTTGCACCATAGACTTTGCAAATAACAGCTACGACTCAACAAATTAGCATCAATGGATTGTGCTTTGGCAGAAGATGTAAGAAAACAGTGATATGACAAAGAAATGCAAACACTGAGCTTTTGAATGCGTCCATGGTCTGTCACTTCATCTGTGATAGGAACAGATCGAAAACCACCTTTCCACAAGCTTCCGCAGGCAATCTTTTGTTTAAAATCACTCGCGATGCAAACCAACATAAGCAATGAAAATAAACATAGCGCGCTCATTGATCTACGAGATGACATCATGCTGCCGTCTGCCACAGCTCTGTGATACGCGAGGTACGATCCATGTCAACCTCGTCTCTCCGCTCACACTGAGGACTCATGCCCTCACACACAGAAATGTCCCATAGTTCAGTTCTTTATATAAATCACACCATACTCAAATGAGGTAAAAGATCTAAATATAGATACATTTCGACTTCTGAGTCTGCTAAATGATAAGATTGCACCTCGTGTGATACGGGAGTAATTGTTCGTATGAAATATCCCTTCCAAGTGACAGTGGATCTTCAAAGTGCCTCCACATGAGACACCGGCTCAGATGCTGAATCTCAGAAGTGGCCTTTAAAACCGAGGCCTCGTCTGTGGCAGCGGCAAGATCGTTATAAGAGTCACTGCATATTATATCTTCACAAGTGCATGCGCTCTATTTAGGTTTTCAGTTTGACTTCAAAAGCATCTGCTGAGGCTGCCTCTGAAAATTCATCTTAATTTCATGCGTATGCGTGGCTTTAGAGGGAATCAAGAATTGATTTAACTGTTGAAAACTGGTTCTTTTCCAAACATGATGCTCAGTATTTTGGAATGTGGTGCCATTCGATTGGTTAATTCGGTTTTAAGTGTCCAAAAACATTAAATGTGTGTTTGAAATGTGCTTTTTGTTTTGGTTGGTTTATATTGTTTTTGGATCTATTTGTGTTTTATTTGGAAGCTTCACAGTTGTTTCCCTTTAGTTTTTCTAATTCTCCAATACATTACAATGACCTGTATCTGTAACTTATTTCAGATTAATCAAGACAACCTTTTTTTATGTTGCAGCCACATGGAAGTACCAGAGAGCCTGAGGCTAAAACTGATGGAAAGGCAGCACTGGGTGTGACGGATCAGGGGTTATTTCAAGGTGCACTGTGTTTCAGTCATTTTTGACACTACTGACATTTTCATTCATTTGTAAATACCTGAATATTGATCTTTTTCCATTACCCTTAAATGAGCCCATTCTACTGGAGGCGCCATGTTTTTACAATACCACAGAGTGGACGTACTAAACATGTGTTGAGTTTTAATGACAACTGAAGTCAATAGGTTCTCCTGCAGCGCAAAAGGGTGAGGATGAGGTGATGGATACAATATGCAACTTCACCTGTAAATATCGCCAAATCTTACACACTGCAACTTTATGGTTAATTGCACAAACACATTATCATGTTTACATAAGTAGAGAATTGTTTCCTGATAGGATATGTGCAGGCAACTGTAAATGCAAGCTATCAATAATATAATTCAGTGACACTGGCCCTGACATTGATACCCCCAATGACCCAATGTGTACTGCTAGAAATACCCCGTGACCCAGATTACTGGATAAACGGTTGAAGATGATGAAGATGAATTCATGTCCATTGATAACGCAATGGCAGTAGGATGGGGAAGATTTAAAAAAGGCTTTCTGCGTTTAATGAACACATTGGTACAGCTTTGAGATAACATGTTGATATTTAGACCAACGCAATCAATACGAACACGTGGGAACCGAATGTAATGGAGCAGAGGAAATGATCTAATTCAGGGTTATCAGAGGCTTGACAGGTAGGCAGGGGCACCATGTCTGACTTCAACCCATGGGCCAGAAGAAATGGTGTTTGTCAAATTCCCCATGTAGCCAGAGATGCTGTGGGGATCATGGGCTAAACTCAGAACCGGCAAGCAGAGAGGCAGAGGAACTACGGTCTGTATTTATATAGCGTTTTAGCAAGACCCCTCAAACCACTTTACATTCACCCTGTCACACAAACATTCATATTGTGCATCTATTTGCAGCACTTTGTATCCATCACCACATGGGGCAATGTGGGGTTTAGTGTTTTGCCCCTGCAGACGGAATGGGGGGGGGGGGACAGCTCCTCTAACCCCCTCAGCCATAGCGGCCCCGCTGTCAAATTTAAAGCCAGAGCTTGGGGATTGGAGGCACATCAGAACACCATCACCATCATAGTGTGAGACAGACTCATCACAGGTTTGACCGTTTGCTAGAGAAAAGCAAGGAGACAATCTCGACTACCAGGAAGTACCAGGAAATATCTATTAAATAAAACAGTAGGGCCTTTCAAAGAAAATGCCGTAATATGACTAACGGAACATAAGACCTTGAAGGTGACTGATGAAATAAAAATGAAAATAATACCCGACAAACAACAACTGTCAAACACAAACCCCGAGGAAAACAGAGTCCTCATGCAGATAAACACGAACACATGTCAGAGCTCAACTCACCGTGCTGGCTTTTTCAGTGTTACACACAAAATGGCTGCTAGTTGTGAATGGGGGAGAGATGAGGAAAGAGGGTGGCGGCTGCAAGCTTGGCCCTCTCCTTCTTTGGTCCCAGGTGTGGGCGGGCCATTGTTTGAATGGGCCAATCCCTGCATGGGCACCACCTGCAGACAGACACACCCTCACACAGCCACTCCCACACTGCACCTCAGCATGAGGTAAGAGCTCTGACATGTACTCTATCCATGCACCTTGTTAAATGACTATTTACTATTATTATTTCATATCATATTATCTTGCATACTACTCTGTACTTTTACACTAACACTCATATTCCTTATTTTCTACCCCACTTACTAACCTGCTTTTGGCTGCAATGTATGCTACTGGATGCTTGAATTCCCCTCGGGATCAATAAAGTGTCTATTTATCTATCTATATACTGTGTGTGTGTTTATATAAATATATGTATATATACTTTTTTGTGTGTGTGTGTATGTGTGAGCAGACAAAATCAACTGGCATTGGCCTAGTTTCACTGTTTATCATTTTACACTTTGTATTATGTAGACAGTTTATGTCTTTGTTTTCATTATCCTTGGCTGCCTGATGATCAATATGTGAAACTACATCAATGCACAAAAACAGTGAAATATTTCAGCGCACAAATTAACCCTTTAAAAATGCTTATATCATGTTACAGCTGGAAAGAAGCTCTCAGCGTCCACACTGTGTCTTTTGATCAGAGACGTCCATCCCTTGCTCACACTGTTGTGGAATAATGATCAAAAAGCTCCACTCCTTAATGATCTGTTTGATGTGATCACGTATTTCATGTACTGTATTTCACATTGTCAGGATGCTGCTTTCATTATTCAGGAATCAAAGGCAGCAGGGTACACATGTACTCTGTCTTTTTTTCAGTTTTTAATTGTTAGTTTGGCTGGATCTGGCTCACTGTACTCCTTATTTATTCATTTACAGTCAATATTCAAAACATGAAGGAATAATTCAAAGAAAAGGGGGAAAAAAAGGATTTATCCCTACTGTCTGCTGGTAGATCTTTACTGCTGTGTCTTACAGGCCTCGAGCATCCCTGACTGTAAAACTGGAACCATAAAGAGCATTTTACTGCCCATAATACTGCTGAGCATATGCTACACTTAAGTCGTTGGGAATCGCACAGCCACCATCAAAAATATGCTTTGAAATGTCTGCACTGCAGGTCTTTTTTGATGGTAGATGGATAGATTAAGCTGGATCCAAGGAAGCCATTTAAATGCAGATTACCAATTCTTATGGTCGAATGTAATTATAGCTGTTCTCCAGTTCTCCAGGAATCATATGGAATATCGCAACATTCTGCAGCTTGTGATTTTTGTAGGGCAGTGTCTTGGTATATCCTGTATTTCTGTTGTGTGCTGACGCAGAAACATTTGTGGATGGATTTCAACCCAGGGGTCAGCAGATTAGAAGCAGACTATAGTGCCACTCTACCTGCATGAGTGCTGCTCAAGGATTCCATTTTCTATGTCCAAAATATGAACACGAGTCATATTAAACACCATACATGTTTGGTGGTTTGTTTGAGCTTTTTGTTCCAGATTTAAAACTCATGACTCCTGATTGTCCAGCTACTCGAAAATGAAAAGGCAGTTTGACAGAATGTCTTTAACATGCTTAAAAAATGGCATTGCTTATGTGGATACATGTTAAGCTCATCTGTGTGATTCGGCCTGTTCAGATCTTTGCCGCTTTTTATGAAAATACCAATCTGCATTGATTCCTACCCTTCTGCTCGACCTGTTGCCTGGTACAATCCCGTACAATCCATGTGACAGTCTGAGTGACAGATTTGTACACTTGAGATTATGTCACAGTTAGATACATTCTTATCTCATTTATGTGATTCGGCCGACTCAGATATTTGTGAACTTATTTGAAAACTTTTTTTTTCTTTTTGGTAACATTTCAACCCAAACAGAAACCGTAAACCCATTTAACAGCACATCTATGAGTCCATCCCATGCATCCAACATGCCATAATGCTAGAGTAGGTCATATATTTCCTTGATCTCAGCTCCGCAGTGCATAGCAGTTGTTCTTGGACACGGGTGAGTAATTATTTTTTTAGAGGGGCCATATAAGGAACCCGGATTGTTTCCGGGGGGCAATCAAACATTTTTATATCAGGACTTGTTGTTATCATATGATGAAAATATTGATAAGATCTTAGTGACTATTGATTTATGCATTATCTTTATTTCAGTAACAATTACTCCAAACACCATCTAATGGATGTGAAAACAACATAACTTTATAATCAGTTATTATTAAATGTATGTCAGGAAAACAATTTAACATTCAAAACAATAAAAATAGATCAATCTTTGGAAACTAGTGTGTAACAACTAGGCCTGGAAAGAGCCCAAGAGCAGCGTTCAAGGATCCAATAATGACAACGTTTATTGGAAAAAAGGAGGCAAGACAAGGCTCGAAAAAACACTAAGAGAATATCTAATAATACAAAACTGAAAACCACTGATGAAGAATAACAAGAAAAACTAAAGACCTATCCAACAAAACCAAACACTATGAAAGATTAACAAAAAGCATTGCGCACACAGCACAAGGATTGTAACTTGGCAAACAAAGACGGAAAACATTTTCAAGAACCAAAAACCTGTCAGCTCAGCTCAGGATCTTCAATATGTAATCGCTGGTTGCTTGAGATCAGGGCAAAACAACGTAAACACGTGGCAATGCAAGCGCACGACAAAACGAACCGGCAACAAGACAGAGGAGACACAGACTAGATCTACACATGGGGTTAATGGGATGCAGCTGGAGCACGTTAAGGTGGGCTGACAAACACACAGGCGGGAAACACAAGAGGCAGGTGGGCGAGTGACCTGAAATGAGAGGAGAGTTACTTTTCAAAATAAAACACAGGAAGTGCAAGACAGGACAAAACGCACAGTGACGTTAACCCAACAAATACCTCATGTAGCTTCAATCGGCCAAATCAGTCATATGAGGTTATGTATAGAATATGCATTTATTATACTCGATGCATGTTGATTGTGGAAAAGTTCATTTATTTAGAACTGGCATGAAAACATATCTATCGATACACTGAAAAAAAAGCATAGATAATCGAATATAATTTAATGTAATATGATATCACTTAGAATCATACAATATACTATAATGTGATACAATATAATAAAACTTTATTCATACCCATAGCGGAAAGTAATCATGATATTGGTGATAATATTGTATATCATCACTACTATCACTATGCATATATGTATATATAAATATATACATATATAAATATACATGTATTTTTATATTGTTTATATCTGTATATCAATATAACTGCACATGATGTTTGCTTTGGAAACATTTTGCAGAAAGGTGTTGATCAACACAATATCTTCTGTTAAGACTTGTCAAATCAAACACATTGTGTGCCTTAAAGATTCATGGCTGAAATGAGTTAACTCAATGCACTCTATATAAAACAGTATGTTCAGTATATTACCTTTTGCACAAAAAAAGTCTCGTCTCAGCATGCTTCAAACTCATCCCTGATTATTACCTACAACAGAATTCATTGCATGACTCCCCCATCATCCAAAGTAAAGAAATTCTTCTCCACGCCTCCACCACCTCTCACTGAATCACCCTTATCGATCAGTGACATGCCATTATGTCATCGCAATGCAAAAGCCTGTCGATCTCAGTCATCCTCTGCCCGCACAAAGCTGTTTGTCAATATCCAGGATACGACTTTATTGACCTTTAGTCAGCTCAATATGTCATGTCTGTCATGGTGGTTCATGTATGGTGATGGTGATAAATAGATGTTTTAGCGTGAAGTAGTTACTGTTGCTGGAATCATTAGGAAAACAACCCCATTCACATGACCTTTGCCTGTGGAGAACATTCTAATGCCTGCATGGGCCACAAGGTTCAATCGCTTCTCTGCCACAGTTGTGCACCATGAGCACCACCAGTCTTGTCCAACTATGCATATATTATAGCAACTAAAATGAAAATGATAATGGTAAACACAATGATGGCTAAAACTCTCATTAAGACACCGTCACCTCCACCTGCTCATGACCAGAAACCGTTTCCAACAGCAGAGCCTGTAGCACCTTCAGGTCCTGCAAGTTTCGGTAACACTGGATTTATTTGGCGACACTAAATAGAGGTGGTTTTGCATTGTTAGGTGGTGCCACTGCAAACGAAAAACTGCGAATTGTGAGCAACAAATGTCCATTATTGAATTGATTAAATCCAATGCACAACTGTTTGAGTGACGATGCACTACAACAAAATAGGATTATGGAGCAGTTTGGTAACCTATAAAAATAGTAGTTGTTTTCCTCTCGACGCTCAGAAAATGAGCCCTGCATCCTGTCATCCTTCACTTTTTGTGTCAGCTGAATCAGTTACTGTAGCGATTCGATTCCTCTCACATCATTACTTCTCTGACACATAACATTTTTCACACTTTTGAGCTCATCATCTGCGACGTATGTTTCTTGCCAATTTGACAGATTTTTCCTGTTGATATTTTGCAGTGAAGATGTCAGGAGTTGCTAATAACATGTTTTCACTTGTCATGATTTTTATTTCTGCTGTGGCAGCAGAGCCTCCTGCAGAGACTCCTGCTGGTTCAGCTGGATCAGACATGTTAAAGGCTGATGGACTCGGAAACACCCATTAGCTTCGCTACATCATGACACATGTGACCCATAAGGCTGCACAGTGAAATAAAAAAATGTTTGGAACAAATGACCTGATATATGAAACAACCCTTGTTTTTTGAATCCTTATTCCACACATTTAAAGGTTAATTGTCAGGATGAAGAGGCTGTGCTGAAGGACCTGGGACATGTTTGTCAAATTCCATTATGTGCAAAATGCAAAAAATGGCCAAAAATGCTCATCGGTCTTATTGTTAGATGTCATTGTTTACATATTCTGTCACACTCAGTGCTGCCATCTACTGTTGATAAAGGGAATCACGTGAACAAATTACTGATCCTCCTGATACAAATTTCTAATGTAAAAATCCAAGTGTTGCATTAACTGTTTCTATATATATGTTTACCTGTTTTCCTGACGTACAGAAGTATGATGATGCAACTTCACATTCACAAAATTTCCATTTGCATTAACACTTTTCATGTTGGCATTGTTTGGTGATATCAGAATTTATCAGAATGTTTCTGTGCAGTCAAACCAACAAAGAAACTTTTAACTGCCTCGACAGCAGGAGTAGAGCATTCTGATCATGTTTCTAATTATACAACATGACCTTTCTTCAATTGTTTAAGATGCCAACACAAACACACATCCACTCTGTGTTTCCTCCTCTAGCAGAGTACAAAACATTTCATGAATTTTCCTTGTGCCAACACTTTTACTGTTCAGGAATTAATCAGTTTGGCCATTATTTGCTGTGATGGCGTCGGCCTGGATATATGACTGCACTTGTTTACACCACTTGTAAATTACCAACGGTGGAAAGGAAGAATAACTGGCTGTGCAGCCGGTTGTACTTCACCACAGATACTGTCAAGGGAAAACAGCCAAGACACATAATATGCCCTTGAGGATGAATAGAAAAATACCAGCAGGCTGTTTTAGTCGTTTCAGGGCTGGAGCCACTTTAACAAAGACTCACTGACACCCTCTAACACACAGGGCATTCTTTTGACTCTGCTGCGGTTACAGGTATTTTTCAGATTGGATGCCAGAGATTGAAACCTGTTGTGATGACATGCATCAGGAAGGTGCTGAAAGGTTAGTTGCGTTAGTTTCATGAGTTAGTTAAACTAACAGAGACGAGTTAAACTCGTCTCTGTATGGACAAGGCCTCGGTCAGGCTGTGGCATTCGTATGGCAATCTCAGCTGGTGCAAATACAAGCCCAGTGTTGATACAAGACAGAATGAATCCATGTATTTTTAGGTTGTTTATGACAAAGTCTGACCCTGACACAGCAGAAAATTTGACTTGTCTGATTGGACAGCCTTTTTCCAATGTTTTACAGCCCTGCATTGCTGAGCCACTGTGAAGAGCATTTCATAGATATTCCTGTTCTGAGCAGACAGGCGCTGCCCCTGGTGTGGTCCTCTACAGGTGCATCACATCGTCCACAGACCTCACTTGTAATGACCAGCTATTTGAGTTACTGTTGCAGCTTGAACCAGTCTGACCACCTGACCTCCTCTGACCTCCTGCATCAACAAGACCCATAGAGCTGCTGCTCACTGAATATTTTCTCTTTTCTCTTTTTCTCTGTCTGTTGTCCCAAATATATATCTCCTGTCAACCCCCCAGGGTTTAAGTATATCTGTTGTCTATCATGTTTTTTTCATCACCGTTGTTTTACCTTTTCATTGCTCATTCACTTTGATCAGGTTTTATGTGATTTTTATTTACGTCCCAGTTGTTTTCTCACCTTGACTTCGAGCCACTTTATTTTCAGGTTGTAAAACACTGTCCTTTAAAAGCTATTAAACAAATAAAGTTTTATTATTATTTACTGCCAACCCTGCCACTGCAGTTACAGTGGTAAAACTATTACCTAATGGCATCTTCTGTCAGGACACATACTACACACTAAGTTAAAAATAAACAGGTAGGACACTATGAGAGATGCACCATGGCACAAGTGTTTTTTTTTTCATGTTGTCACAATGCTGCCCTGATTTTACCCAACGTCTGCTGCCATCCAATAATTACCACCTGCTTCTCTCCTCACTCACGGCCTGATCATCCATGTCCCAACATGGTGACAGCTCGAGGCTGAGTATCCCAAGAATGTAACATTGCAGGGGACACAAAATAAGTAGCGTCACGTGGGCGCTATGAATAATTATATTGCGTTAAAGGATAATTTGCACTCATGAAATGGGACCCCTGGAGTCTGTATACATTTCTATATCCATGAGCTATCAGTTAAGCCGATGGTGGCCGCTTCATTTAATAGATTAAATTGCTTTGATTAGTTTATACCAAACATACATCTCATGTTACATTGTCTCAAATTAGTTTCCTGTTTTTGAAAACCACATGTCACCAAGTCATCTTCTTGTCGGGAGTTTCTCTGCTCCATTGTGCCAGTGCTGCACCTGGCTTGTAATGGTGGATGGTGGAGGATTGGGATACTGCAGAGATACTGATGTGGATCAGGATGCTAGTGATGGATTGTTGGACAATGGCTCATGGTCTGTGCGGCTGCATCCTGTGACTGTGATGTATTACAATCTCTGAGTGACTGAACTGGCAGCGGATTCTGGACTATGGCGGTGAATTGTGGTGCATTCACAGACCTACATGTTGTGGCAGCTGTTTGTGACCTTTAACCTCAAAAGTAGACGATTTTGATTCCCTGCAAAAACCTGCGAGACAAATTGGACAGGGCTATATAGATGACATTTGATTGATCGATTGACACGCACAAGACTTTAGAGTTTTGTTGTAAAGTACAAGACTTGAAATTCCTGATTTATCATTTAAAGAAGATTGTTGCAAACTGAGACTAAGGGCTTCTGTGTCATTACACCTGATTGTGCAGTGGTGATGAAGAACCCTTGTAACAGTATGTCAAAAGTCTAACCTTAGCTTTTTACTTCTGAAGATCATATTTGTGACTCACATATCTTCAAAGTGGTGTCACTTTGAAGATAATCTGTCTGAACTGAAACTCTTGACTTATATCTGGAGAAACTGAGCAACCAGGACTTCATCTCTCTGGTCTTCTCACCAGTCTCACTCAGCTCAGACTGGTCCTCATCCAAATATGTCAATAGTTCCAACACCTTCTTCCGGTGTCTGACTTTGTCAGGTCCCACTGCCACTGTGTCTCTGGTCTTTGTTTAGGATATCTGGGTCTAAACAATAAAACCTTAAAGGAGTCATGACATGCTCCTTTTCATCTAGTTGCAGTATTTGTTCGCCGAGTACAGCAGAGTCTATGATGTGGACCAGGTAGTTCATGTTATAGTTTCATCCCTATGCAGAAACAACAGAAATAAGTCACTCGCAGAGCCGGGGGTCCTTTGTAGAAATGTGTGGCAGTATGGGAGGTGGTGGCAGCTCACCTGGTGTGTGATGGAGCGTTAGATCAGATCTATTCATCTGACTGTCTCGATGAGAGATAACCCTGTCACCGTGGCCACCGCTCACAACAGGCCAGCCTTAATAAATAATAGGCTCTGTGTGGTGGGTGGTATGTACCCCTGCTGCTGACCACAGCCATAACCGCTGTGGAAGTTGAGTGTCAGCTGAATGATGACTGATATGTATCGGGCTGATGAGGCTCTTTTTTTTTTTAAAGGATGATGAGAATCACAGCATGTCCACACAGGACTGATACAAGCATCAGTCACATTCAATTTTCCGTTCAGTTTCAGAGTGAACAGTGTGAGACATGAATTAGTGGATGTAACTCACGTGGGATGAAAAAGCCATTTCTCTGATAATCTTCATAAATGACAGTTCTAATATTACACCTCTCAGAGATGTAGGCGTTTTTGTATAGACACGTTCAAGTACTCACGCGGTGTGAATTTGTCACTTGAAGTGTCCAAAAATTCTTGTTTTGTATTGACGCCTGTGGTGGAATGACATGCAGTCATCATTGGGAGTGAGTAAGCATTAAAGGTGCTGTGTGTAACATTTGGTGACATGTACAGGAGAAGTTGCATGTTGAATCCATCAGCTCACCCTCACCCTGGTAAGTATGCAGGAGAACAGTTGTCATTAAAACGCAAAAGATGTTTAGTATGTCCAATCGGGGCTTCTGTAAAATCATGGCTGACCCGTAGAGAGGACCCGCTCCTCATGTAAATATACACTAATGGGTTAATTTAAGGGTAGTGGAGGAACAATAATACATTTAGGTGATTATACAATCATGAAAATGTCAGTATGTAATTGTTTTGTGATCTTTTAAGAAGTGACAAAAATGACTCAATCTTACACACTGCGCCTTCAATGCAAAGAAAAGAACCACAGCAATAAAGCCAGTGACTAGTTGCCGTCACATGTGCTCCCCCTCTCCCATTCACAGCAGCCCACACTAATGCTAAGCCACTGAAGCTATCCCCGCTCTCCAGCCTGAGGTGGAGCTTGAACTATATATCTCACGTCAAAGCTCCACCAGTGAGCTGGTGGAGCCTTGACCACCAGCTCACTGGCGGCTGATCCCTGGCATGTGCCGCCTATTTCCCCCTGGGATTAATATAGTTTTGGAATTCTATTCCATTCCATTCTATTGGATTGGAGTGAGAATAATCATTAGGATTTTTAATTTATGCTGTTTTCACATTGATTTGAGTTTCTTGATAAGACAGTGTTTGGAGTTTTACTGAAATAAAGACGAAATAGATAATACATAAATAAATAGCCCATTAAATCTTTTCAATAATTGTATATAATGACAACAGCAGGACTTGATATAACCAAATTTGTTTGGCCCCCAGGTAACAATCTGGGTTGTTTATTGGCCCCCCCTAGAAACCTAATTGCCTACCCCTGTCCTGAGCACTCAGGACCAGTGGTTCAGGTATGAGAGCACTCTATTAACTGGAGTTACAGGAGATTGTAAACTGAGTCACTTCACTTCATAGCTGACGACAGACAGGTAGAGGAATGTCTAATTCTTCCTGCTTTCCTATCAACATGTGCACTCATTAGCATTCGTGACCTATTTCAAACCAATTCATTTCTGGAAGCATTGGTAAAAGTTGGAGCTCTATTTTACAAGAGGATTGTCAGGAGAAACAATTTACAATTATGAAGATGCATCTAACCCCTTATCAGATTCGCCTGTTCACTACTCGTCCCATTAAAGTAAAAAAAGGAAATGTCTGTGTGCATTCGGCAGCAGTTTGCACCAAATATCTTGGGAATTGCTACCACAGGCGAAATTAAAAATATCATTTAAAAAAATAAATTGCTGCTAATTTGAAAAGTTGTTCCTCAAAGCAGGGTGAGATAAGTGTCGAAGAAATGCCCTTTAACCCAATAATTCATGAGACTCTCCCTCAGATACAGGGCTGCATTCTCTAATAAGGTGTACTCCGTAAAGAATTTATGATGTTATAACTAATGGAGTCATTAATGTTCAGTTATACCACATTAAAAGGGAAAATGTACTCTGGCTGAAAAATCTCCAGCAGGCAGTAGACCCCTCCAACCTTCTTTAAATATTGGAAGGATTATTATTTTGAACAGATTTGACAGAGCTGAGGGCACCACAGGCCTCAGAACCACAACATCACACACACTAAATGATGTGGTTATTTCACAAGATTTCATAAGACTCGGGTCAAAAGCAGCTTTTTAAAATCTGCATTTGAAAAACACTATTCCATAATTTCTTTCAGTCTGAAAGAACAATGAGTTGGGAACAATTTTTTCTTTCCCTTTCACTACCCTTTGACCCTTTGTTATTTGTTTACTATGTTGCTTTAAGTTCTCGTTTAGATATAATCTTCCATTTTCATGAAGCCATGTCAGTTCCTTGCAGCTGAAAGGATCTTGTTACTCTTGTACAACCAGAAATTATTGCAATGCTATTCTCTTGCAAGTTCAACTCAATGTACCAAGTTCCACCAAAATACAAATTCAAGTCGTAATCAAGCCACTGTGACCAGGTGGAATTCATTTACTCGTTGTTATAAAAGGGGACCTGTTATCATTTTCATCACTTTTAGAGTTTCAGGCGAGAAATACTGAATACTATCCTAAAATAGGCAAAGTAACAAATAGAAAGCCCTGCAGGCATAATGGGTCCCCTATAGCATGTAATATGTGTTATCAGCTGCAACTGATTGAAAATGTTACAGCGCGAGTGCTTAAGAAAGAAGGAAGAAAAAAAACATGTGTTGCTGGTGAACATATACAATATTGACAGTAACATGAACTCAGTCACTGCTTTATATTTTGATTTATTTATTCGACCTTTATTTTACTAGGTAAAAATGTTTGAGAACCAATTCTCATTTGGCTCCGGCAAAGAACAAA
>JAFBJT010011419.1:0-14288 GCA_016785325.1 Chascanopsetta lugubris | reverse complement strand
TGGAGTGGAGAGTCTGTAATAGGACACCGGCTCTCTCTCTCTCTCTCTCTCTCTCTCTCTCTCTCTCTCTCTCTCTCTCTCTCTCTCTCTGTCTCTCTCTCTCTCTCTCTGTGTGCTCGCCTCTCCTCCCTCTCTCCCAGTCCAGCCTGCTGTGTGAGCACTTGGATGGAATAGCAGCGTTTTCTCTCTCTCTTCTGTGGTGTCACTGGAGGAGACTGGGGGAACAAGGTGGTTTTTATAAAGGGACAGGATACATACAAGGAACCCCCCCACCCCACCCCACCCCACCCTTCTCGAGGTGGGGCCCCGCAGTGAGGCAGATCCTGGAAGGGTGAGTCTTTGGTTTTAATCATGTCTCTGCAAAGGAGAGGGTTTATCTGCCGTACTGTACTGGGCAGGATGCAGAGAGGGAAGTGGTAGTCGGCTGGCTTCAGGCTTAACAGGTGCAGCGTGAATAGACGGATGTTCCCTTTAATTTGACAGAATTGTATTTCTGGTCCTTTGAGGGATCTTGTACAAATTGCATTGGTCGACTGGCTGGCTTTATTCCCTCCATGTGCTTTCCGGATTTCCAGAATATGAGTCATTACTTTGCTGCAGCTGCTGAGAAACAGCTCAAAAATGTTGTTTGGGGGATTTTTTTATTTCTTTATTATTTTACTTTAAAAAGTCAGTATTTGTTTTATTGTACTATTGTAATATGGCATGCTTCGTCATTCCTGTTCTCTCCGAATTTCCAAGAATATGAGTCAGACTTAAAAGCCAAAACATTTGTTTTGGGTTTGGACATAAAAGCTTTTTCAAATGAACCAATTTCTTCTATGATAGAAACTCCTCTATTGACTTATGTGAAAGAGTATTGTCTTGAGATCATAGGCCTCCAGTGCTGTGATCACAAGATTCACAGGCTAGAGTTTCTGAAGTTTAGATACTTGAAACACACACTGAACTGCATGTGCCCGGTAGGCATGTGTGTGTGTGTGTGTGTGTGTATGTGTGTGTGAGCGCGCGCGCGCATGTGTGCACGCCTGTAACACAACCACTGACAAGTGAATGACAGGGTGTGGTATGAACACACATCGTCCTGTTACGGTGCGGGACAGGGAGCAACTTGTTTCAATCTCAGGTTTAAAGCTCGGGGGCAAAAATCAGAGCCACTTCAGGGAACGATCTAATATGCAAAACAAGTCCCAACACACACCCCCCCCTCCCCTTTCATTTCCTGACGTAATGATCCAGGCAATTAGGAAAATTGAAGGGGATGAGAGGATCTGTTTATTTTCCTGCGATCATTTTGAATCAATATTGGTTTTTGAGAAGCACTTTGGACGGAGGAGGTGGAAATTTCATTAGGCGTCCGGCCAGCGAGCGCACTGTAAACACTCCGTTACAGTGGAAACACAAGTCTTCGCTGACCTCCTTTGAGGAGAGGCATTTAATTACCATTGCGCAGATTCCAGGCAGGAGCGCTGGAATGTCTAGCGTCGGATTGACGTAGATTGAAGAGTCCGTCATCCTCCACGACAAAGGAAGAGATTATCAAAGAGATGGAGGCGCTCGAGTGCTCGAGCCCAGTCACAAGACGCTTGGACGGTGACTAACTCTGTGGGTGATGAGTTTAACAGCTGTGGGACCTGCCGTTTCCCTGCCAGAGCTTCTGCCATGGAGATCCCCCCCCACCCCCCCCCACCCCACCCCCGCGCCCGCCACCCACACCCACCTACTCTCTGGGCATGCAGGGCTCTGAAGTTTAAAGGTGCAGTGTGTACGATTTGGTGACACCTAGGGGTGAGGTTGCATGTTGGATCCATCATCTCACCCCTCTAAACACGCAGGAGAACCTGTGGCAGACTTCAGTTGTCATTCAAACTCAAAAGATGTTTAGTAGGTCCACTCTGGGCTACTGTACAAACATGGCGGCCCCCGCAGAGAGGACCCGCTCCTCTTGTAAATGTACATTAATAGGCTCGTTTTAGGGCGATAGGAAAAAAAAGAATACATTTAGGTGAGTAGAAATTCATGAAAGTGTCAGTATGTGATTGTTTTGTACTATTTTCAAAAGTGACAAAAGAGACCCAATTCTCACACACTGCACCTTTAATGCTCATTGCAAGAATGACCAAATTGGATCATTTTGCAAACCCCACATTGTACTCATTTTTCTTTTCAATGCGTCCTGTGGATCTGGAAAATCACCCTTAAACAGTTGGTTAAGATTAAGGAAAGATTGTGCTTAAAGTAAACAATAGGACTAAGGGACGGGGACGGGGGGACGGGGGACGGGGGGGACGGGGGGCTTGCGACCTCCCCAGAGCTCCACACCCACAAATGTGATGCCTCCCGATGAATACAATAAGGGGTACTGAATATATAAATTCACAGCATATGGGATTAATGAATATGGATTTTTTTTTTTTTCCAGGAGCCAATTACTCTTGGATAATTCACAGACCACAGCTTTTTTTCAGAGTGGAACTAATGTGCAGCAGAGAAATTGGTCCTTTTCCCAAAGTCATGTGTAGTTAAAACTCTCGTCAAACTCTAAGTGACCCTTTTTTTTAAAAAATATGTGGATTTGAAACTTGGACTTGTCTGCGAAGAGGCTCGACTTTATTAAAAGTAATAAAACCAGGAGGCTTGTTTTGGCATGACACTGTGGATCCTGAACGCTAACGAAGTGAAACACCGGTGAGGAATTCCTCAAAATCTCATCAAATAGAAATCAGAAGAGGAAATATCTCTGCCAAAAGTCTCCTTGAATTCAATCACTTCATCAAGATCAATGAATTGTTCAAAGGAAAATGCTGCAAACCTTCTTATCTTGCAATGCCGGCAAAACGTCTCGAGCACGTCTCGTAGAAATCCGTTGACTTGTTCCTCTGTAATTCTGCTTTCAATCCAACCAACCAACCAACCAACCAACCAACCAACCAGACATGAGGTGAAAACACAACCTCCGTGGCCAAGGTACCAAAACACAAGGTTTCTGCATGACTACATTTCACCGGAGGCAAGTTAAGAGAACACAGACATGGGTTTTTTTTTTGTCATTTCTGGCGCAACACACCCCCTTAAAGATTCAGGGACAGTGGACAGGACAGGACGAGGGTTGTGCCGAGCCTGGGGACAGCCAGGGGCCGAATCTTGTAAGACGCCCAGGCTGAGGGAGGCTGTGGAGGAGTGTGTGTGTGTGTGTGTGTGTGTGTGTGTGTGTATGAGGACTGCAGTGCTACCCCATGCTGTTTCATTCCTCCTCATGCAGCCAGTGGAGAGGATTCCTTCCCCTTCCTCACTTCTCCATATGTCGTCCGCATGCACCTGCACAGTCGAAGCTGTGTATCAGCCACGCGGCGCTTCAACAAACGCGGCCGTACCTCAGCCTATTTGTTCGCGACAAGGCGGCCTGAAATTTTCATTGCAGTCTCGCAGCTTTCTCATCTCCGTCCCATCAATTTTTCATCGCGCATCTATAAGCCATGAGGGCAGGGATCCGCCCGTTTGTCAAAAACATTTAATTTTCCCTACATATTTCGAAAAGGATCATTTTCCTTTCGATTGCACTGTCGTCTGTCGCGCGTAGTCGCCGGTCTTTGGTCGTCGGGAGTTTTTCTCCGGTGGTGGACTTTTGGTTAGCCAGGAGTTAGCGCCCCCTCGGGCGGGCGCGCTACCTGCCGCCATCAATAATTGAGCACTATCTCTTGTCCTGATATAGAAAAGGACGACGAGAAGGCCGCCTCTTCTCCGCCGGCTCTTTTGTGCAGATTTAACTCATCCATTTTGCAGAAGGGCGCATCTGCGAGAGATGTGATTCAGCCGGCACGTCCTGCTCTTATCTGCGATCACGTCGTCAGTCGAGTTCTCTTCAATAGTTAATATTGGTCTTGCCAACAAAGTTATCGTCCCTGCGTAGTAGCCTTGTAGCACCGGTATCTCTCGATGCTTATTGCCTGTGACATCTTAGCATCTTGTAGCTCACTGTTTTGGCATTAAGGCACTAAACTCTGACTGTGTTGACCGACGGAGAAAATCGCCGATCAAGCACTTTACAATAAACCTGCCCGGTTAAGGTCGCCTCACCGGTAAACGTGCAACCGTCGAGAAGTAGGAAGAAAAAATGCTAATTGTCTTTGCCGTCTGTCAACAGGTCGCAGTGGGTGTCCATAGTTCCTGAGTGGCGCTGCAGTCATGGGCAGGCCGGAGGGGTCGGCCAGGCCACCTCTGGTGTCGGCTATGGCGCTGTCCCTCCTGGCTCTCTCACTCCTCTCCACCGGGGGCGTCAGCCTCCCCCAGCCTCTGCCGAGAGTCTTCCTCACTTTCGAAGGTAAGGCGAAGCGCTCGCACCTGAAACTGATCGAGAACCGTCCACATAGTTGTTTCCATCTGCTTGTTTTGTCTCGCTCCAGATGGAACGGCCGTTCTGCCGGAGCCACGTGTGAAGCGCTAATGCTAAACAAATGGACTATAATCAAGGTTAGCCAGCGGGCCTGTGCGATTACGGAATCATATCTTACTTGGACTTTGCAGACCTTGCGTAACAATGTTGTTGCTGCGGATCACGTAAATACCCTGCCAACCCAAACACACCTCAGGCCCTGAAGCTCTGTTTTCACGTAGCGCTCGTCCGTCCGTTGTCCCGTTGTGTATAAAGCAAAGAGTCAAAGCTCAGCAGGAGGTGGCACTTCTCATCCGACCGTCCCTGAATCTGTTCCTGGTTAAACTTTAATCACCCCACTCTGTGCTGGAGGCCTACGGGTATTGTTGCTGCCTCTGGTTTGGATTCTCCTGTTTTATTTCATTTCTTCGACATGGATTATCATATGAATTTTTGATGCCACCTTGAACTGAGAGCGTACTTTGGTGGTCGTTGGGTCGAGATGTGAGGTGGACGGCATGTGCGATTGCCAATGATCTTGCGTTCAGTGTTGGATCGGTTGTTTTTAGGCACTGGTTTGATTGTTAGATGGCCTGAAGGAGACGTTTGATCACCTTTTACGACTTATTCTTGTGGATTATAACTTGAGATTTTCTGGTATCGCTATCGGAATTGCCCTGACTTGGTCTGATCTGATATTGTGCTATTGAAAAATACTGGTTTTGGAGCAGAATTAGCCCCTAGCATTAGCCTGAGCTAGCTAACATGTTAGCACTTGGGTAAACAGTTTTGCTGGAGCTGTATTGTATGGGTGAATTGAAATGACAAGGGCGGGTGAATCTCAGTGGGCATGTGCTTTGAATGCATGTGGTTGTGGGTTCAATTCCTGGTCACTCAATCTACCCTTAGACCTTTGGATAAAATATGCATATTGGACACATTGGGCAAAGGCCCCATTGGTGGAAATAACCTTAATATCTTGTCGCAAGACCCTCAGGTTTAAAGGTTGTTGACCAAGAAACTGAGCTGAGACTGTTCATCATCAACAGTTTAAAAGCTCAACCAATGTGGCTGAAACAGCTGGACGTCTGTTTTACTTTCCCTTCATCCTCAGGCTGGGTCTAAAAATGTCCTGTGCCACGTATTTTCCCAATTTGGGTTCATTCTTTCCTTACACGCTCCACCATCATCCCTCCATATTTCTCCTTTTGTTCTTTCAGGCCTCGTCTATCCTTGTTTATAGTTTCATTCTGAATATCTGAACCGGTCTGTCTTCACGGTCCACTCTCTCCACACAGAGCGAGCCATTAAAAAAACCGCAGTGAGGGGAAGAACAGCCAAAAACCACTGATGGAATATAGGGGAAAAAACCCTGCTCCACTGCTATCGTTGGTTTGAAGCGCATTATTCTGTCAGTGCTCAGTCGTCAATTGTTTCTTAAAAGTTCAAAGGTGACAATGAATCAGTTGCTGTAATCCTGAATTTGCAGATTAGCTCTGAGTTATGATGCAGGGAGTCGCCATAAAAGGAGCACTGACTCTTTAACAGACTCCATCCATAATGAGTCTTTCAATATTTGTGTTTTCTACTGTGCCACGATTTTCCGAGACCACATGAGGTGAATTTACGAGAAAAGACCAAGCGGACGATGGGCTGTAAAGTAGCGGGGCATATATTTGACACCATTAACAGCCCACCTCTGCTGTGAATTTATATCATGGCGCAACATCAAGCACGGAGGAATCTTAGAAGCACAAGTTTATACCCATTTTCTGAGCAGAGGAAGATGAGGGTCATAACTCCCCTCTCGTCTGCAGGGGAGAGTTCGGCATGGGTGAGCACCAGATGTATAGGGAGACTCTTCATGCCCGAGGTGCAGGTTCGTTCCCACTATAAACACTGGTCTCCTTATGGAGAGAGGGATCCTTCCAAAAGAGCCAAAAATTACAAATGATGAGGCATGGAAGGGGATTGTCCCTGTGGGGGGAGGGAGGAGAGCGCAGGTGTTTTGGCACCTGCAGGGTGGCCAAAAGTTGAGCGTCGTTCCATGAGCGTGAATTCTTCCGCCGCCAGATGTGAGAACCCGAGCTGGATCGAAACCAAAGTCGGAAAAACAAACTGGCGAGTCTGACGCTGTTGCACATAGATGGAGGCGCTTGAATATCCTCGCCCCCTTCCCCTCCTCGTGTCGCAGCTGAAATCCAAACCAGGGGTAAGGCAGGTTCACGGGACTGCCGGCGTAAGAAGTTGCTGTCTCTGACATTCCTCTGCGCCTCGCTCTGCCTACTCTCGTGCAGCCGAGGCCATAATTAAAACCGTATAATAAACAAGTGAAAAAATGCAGCTAACCCAAATAATAAACTCTTCCGTGCCTCCGATAATAAACACCAGCCCCCCGCTCCTCTCTCCTCACAGACGAGCTGTTCAGGGGTACTCGCAGCGATAAAAGATAATAACTCCTCTGCATTTATTTTGGCCTGTTCCGTATCATGTTTGATGTATCGACTGTGCAAGAGCGAGGCTGACATGCAAACGTCCTCTTGGAGACGAGCTCTCCGATTAATTGTCGAGATGTTGTCAGGTCTTTAGAAAACTCTGAATATTTATTGGTAGAAATAATGGACGTGATCTCATCATGATGAAACTAACAATGGCGGTTGTTTACTTCTTTTTCATTGCCATAAAACCATAACACTTGGCTTATGTTGGAAATCAAAGTGATCAATGTTTTGTTTGAATTAGACCACCGGAGAAATTTGACCCAATTGGATTCATTTGACTTTTGAAATCAAACTTGATATAATCGTCAGCCAAACTTAAACTGGATTACATCCAGTGTGTCATCAAACTAAATGATTCCACATGTAATGTGTGATGTAGTTTTTTGGTTCGCTACCTCGTCCTGTCCCAGCGCCGTAAACATAGTGTTCTTTGTTAGTTGACGTCATCAGCTTCATTTGAATAAATGCCCCTGTACTAATGTCTTATGAAATATAAGCTTTAAAAAAAGTCTGGCTACTTTTGCTCAAATATTTAATATTCTAACATTTTGCTTTACCTTGACTGATATTATTCCTTATAAGGTTTCAGAAACATATGGTTGGTGGTAGTTGTATCAATACCTCACCCTGAATCCACAGCCTGAAAGCTGTAAATTAATAACGATAATAGTATGCTATGGGCCAACTTCTGCTGACAGTGTTGACATAGCACCACTGTTAATTTTAAACATCATGAAACAGCTTCCAGATTTTTTTCCCACTTCCAATGTTTGCTCAGAAAACACAGGGCTTTGACAGAGAAAATGAAGGCACATGCTGTTTTCCTACAGCATTAACGCAACAATATTACCTCTTGTTAGTCTCATATGATGAACCATAATATGGTCAGTATGCTACTTATTAGTTTTGCTACTGTAGTTTGGTCCGAGTGATGCCAGAATTCTTTTCCAGGAAACATGGATGAACAATTCGGCCTCATTTATTACTTTCAGTTGTAGCCTTGTGTGTGTGTGTGTGTGTGTGTGTGTGTGTGTGTGTGTTCATGATGAGGATCATTTAACCTCATCAGCGGTCTCACCCTGTTCTGGCATTACTCCAGCATTCAATTCAGCATTAGCTTAGGAATATATACAGTATGGATGTCAAGCTCTTAAAGATGTTTATGTGAGAGTGAACAGGGCCACTCACAGGCCTTGGTTGTGGTTAATGCAGAACACTGGACACACTGAAATGGTTGAGTGAGATGATGTGTGTTGTTTAATTAGCGCTTGCTCACTGCGGTATGAGCCACATGGGCTTCTTCGGCTGCCTGAACAGAGCCAGGCTTAAAGATCGGGAGCCAGAGCAGACACACCAGATCTCGCTGCGCTTTCATCATGCCTCATTACTACTGTAGCCCCACTCGCTCCCCATCATTCAAAGGGGGGAGTCAATACACTGAAGTTGGATGTCAGCGTTTTCAAGGATGTTTGGGCAGAGGCGAGGGTTCTCCTCTGTCGGCGCGGTCCGAGGAGGAAAGCGTGTATTTGCTCATACCGAGTGCCTGGACGTGCATTCCTCGCCTTTATTGAATTTCAGTTGTTTAACTTTCTGCTGAGTCATTGTTGAAAGTATGTGGTTTGTAGCTTTGTGGGCGACATGCAGATTGGAAACCAAATCTGCAAACTGGTACAGCAGATACGTCAATAGCTGGGATTCCGCAGATGTCAACAAAAAAGGTTTAAAGCTTCTCAAGACTGAAATGACATTCGGCACTGAAATAATTCACTTTCAATCAAATTTGAGAACCCCAGGAATCCTGAAACTCGTATCATTTAATTGAAAGTATTTTATCTAAATAGCTGATATCAGATCTACCTCTAGGGGAAGTCACATAAACCTAAATTGTATGTTTTGTTTCTGCTTAAATGAGCCATTTGGCATGTGAGGCATGTCGATTGTTTTAAATGGGCTGTCTAGTTCAGCGATAGTCAATAGAGCTGGACATGTGTAGGCTTTGGTCCTCTGGGGTCAACGGAGGGGTCACTGAGGAAAGGACCACCGTTGTCAAGTATCCAGGAGCAGACAAGGAGGTCTTGCGGCTGCCTTCAGGTTAAATCTCCTCTAACATAAGACAGCCTCGTGTCTCTGGCTCAAATTAGACCCGCACATTAGCATCTTTATTTTCCAGCTGTAAAGACAATCGTGCATGTGAAGTAAAAATCAGTGATGCTCCGTGGTTGTGGGGAATTCTTGGCATGGCGGAGCACGGACCTGTCAAAGCTGTCAGCAAGGGCAAAGAGAGACATGCTGCAAATAGCTATAGGTTAGCAGTGCACGTGTGTCTTCCAGGCTGGACTACTGGTGTGTTCATGGCATGAGGAGAGCTATTTCATGGTGGATGAGTGTGCGTTTTCCTGCTCCGGACTCAAGTCCTGGGATCTCGATCTAATTACCCGAGTCTCGGCATGGAGGGTTTGTGCAGGCGGGTTCGCGGAAGTGATGTGCTCCAGCTTGCGCGGCCTCGGGGCTGACAAGGTTTGGAGTTGTTTGACAGCTCCTCTGTCAGCCTGCTGTCCCGCTGCCTCTGTGTCGAGCCATTCCTGCGTCTGACCTCGCCCCCCCGGCGCCCCCCCCCCCCCCCCCCCCCCCCTGTTGAATGTTTCATTATTCCTTCTCGGCAACATGTTGAAAGGTAATCAATGGCCATCAATATGCACAAAGATGGACACTCTTACAGGGCAGCCAAGGTCAAATGGAAAATCCTCGGGCTGGGGGGGGGGCGGGGTTGGGGAGTTGGCGTTTGCTCAAATCAATGATGTGTCTTACCTCATTTGTGTGGTATATTATTAGCTATTTTAACTGGTCAATAGCTGCTCTTGCAGGCATTGATTTAATTTACACCGTCGTAACTATTCTTGTATCTACGGAAATCATCCCTGCCCGAAGTCCACAGCCAACTCTTTAAGTTTCAACAGGTGCATTGGTAATTGTTTCCTTGCCGCAAATCTTTATCTTCACTCAACACCTACAGAAACAACCCCATGACCTTGGTGACGTCACGTCACTGAGAAAGTTCAGCTTATTTTAAAATATGACACAGCGTTTTAGCCTTGAAGACAGCAGACGAGTCCCACCTGGTGGAGCTCTTTGGCTCCCCTCCATCACGAGTAAACACATCATCCTCAAAAAACCCGTTGACCCATAACTATTGGAAGACTTTTCCAAATGGCAAAAAAAACACAGATGTACTGTCTGGCTCCCGGTGTGGGCAAGTGAGAGGTCGAGGCTAAAAGGCCGAGGGTGATGGAACAGTGTGATTCCGTGTGAAAGACCCGACAGACGGTGCATGTGAAGGGCAGGTCAGGTGCTAATTGGGGCATCGGGAATGCAAACTAGCTGGCTGTCGGGCAGCATGATGAACAGGGCTGTCATCTTGAGTTTCAGCTCCCTGCAGGGAATATTAGCCAACACCTTAGCAGGTCAGCCGTGCACTGACACCAGCAGTTGACATAGGTGCTGGGTAACATCACACAGTCCAGACGTACGCTGGGAAAATACTCTTGGGGGGGTGGGGGGTGGGGGGGGCTCCCGTGTCATATTTCGATATCTCCATCCGTTTGCGAGAAGACATACATCAGTGCTTCGGCATTTGGTGTCATAAGATTCGCATTACGTTCATGGACAACAATTGGGACCTGATTACTGCTTTCATTTCTTAAACTAGAGCTGGAGTCTGTCCATGTCAAGTCATTGCAGGGACAGTTGCTTTGAGCAGGCTGCGTGCATATTGACCGCAGCCTGCCAGGGAATGTGGAGTATGTCTGCTGGACAGACAATCAGACGACTCCGTCAACCCGCGGCGGACGCCGGACGTCCTGGGTGGTCTGGTCGGACCGAGGCGACACCTCAAACTTGTCCTCCTGCTAATGTGTGTGCCACCAGCCATTACTGTACACCCTTGGGTTGACTTCGACCGAGGAAAATGGATGGGTCTCTCATCGGAGCCGGAGTCATTTCTTATCTGAAGAGGTCCCTGTCAGTTGCCAGGATAAAGTCTTTCACCACCGCGGCATGTATCAGCAGGCCCGGAGCTCCGTCTCATGAGTGCAGCCATCTAGAAGTGCTCTTAGCATTGTCCGGACAAAGAGCGATGGCATTTGGCACCGGGTTCGAAGTCAGGCCTCCATGATGAAACCCTTTCCATCTTGGGAGGATGGATTAATTGCAGGGGGTGGGATAAGCCCCTGCCTCAATATTTATCGAGACAGAGGACTGGGGTTGGGGGGGGGGGTTCCTCCCACCGGCTGCCTTGACAACCACAGAACAGGTTCAAAAGACATCAAGCTTCTTTAGCATGAAGTTAATTTATTCATGTCGGCCTTTCAGGTAGGATGGCGATTGATGAGGGCTGATTTGCATCGGAGACACTGAGGTTGGTTTGTAAGTGGTTCAGTGTCCGACGCTGAAGTGTTAATTAGGTGCAGGGACCTTTTGGCTTGTGTTCAGATACTTCACTTCTACTCCCCGTCAAAGCTGTTCATCCCCTGGCTCCATCACCCCTCCGACAAAATAATCCCACAATGTGGCACCACGATGATTTTATCACCTTTTCATGTTGACGGAAAAGTCTCTGCAGACGGGTTTCCATGAGGCTAACTCCTCCAAGAGGATCTTACTTAACTACAGCTGTGTTTTTCAGAGGCCACCGCATTTCCCCTTCCAAGTAAACCATCAGGCCACACTGTTTCCTTCCTTGTTCCACCACATCTTGCGATCACTTGTGAAACTGTGGGGAGACACTGAGGGCGTTCATGAGGACACCAGCTCAGCTCAGCTGGCACAAGTTCCCCTGAAATGTCAGACCCAGCTGGTCCCAGAACTACAGCTGCCTGTCTCATAAAGATCCGGCATACTTTCCCGTCCGCTGCGAGTCTCTTCCACTTTACAACAAAACAATCCTTGTATGGACCTCCAGAGGAAACCTTGTTTACTGCAAAGAGGATTTATTAGAAAACAGGGTAACGTGATCATGCAAACAGTTTCGGGGGGTTTAGACTTTCAGAAGGTCCTGCAGGGATGAAAAACCTGGGGAAACGCTTCCTTGTAGTTTTGGCCTTTCCTCTCCTGGCTTACAACAGAGCACCGCAGTCTCCCCTTTGCTTTAATTGCACCCTCACTAACAGCACCACAAAGGCAGGTCCCGGCATTTCTTTCTATTTCTACTTCTCACCGCAGTCGTATAAAGGAGGATGTACTTTAGCTACGCCACCTCTCCGGATTATCGCCCCGGCGTCCGTGTCCGTGACCAATCTGCTCTCTCTTGCTTTGCAGGATGTTGGCATTACCTGCCACGGTGATCACAGCTCTCAGCTCTCAACACATATCTTTTCGTCCACTTTGGCCAATCTGTAGTTCTACAGTCAGGCAACAAAGGCTGCAATCAATTTGGAAACTGTAATCAGCCATGGATCATTTGGCTTTACATGTTGCATATGTTTAAAGATGGATTTGCGGTCATGGGAGTGCAACTTTTGCTTGTTTTTATTATTGATGAGTCACTTCATTTATAAATGTCCTTTGCATTAGCTGGTTTTCCAACCTTTGGAAAATGTGACAATCTGCATCTGCTGAGGAAATTCATTCCTTGTTAGCTACTGTAAAGGTACATTTCTCATTTTGAACAAAGAAATCAAGTTCATATGGAATGCATAGAATTTAATTTTATTATAGTTTATTTGACTTGACTTGAAGAGGAATTCTGCTCATTTGACAGGAGAGCTGAAAACAGTTATATACCGTCTCAAACTATGTAATGAAATCCAAGTTTAACGCTAAATAGTGATTTTATGTGCAATACAACAATAGGACAGACGATTGGATATGAGCCAACTCAGGCCCCATTTCAATTTTGGCACAGATCCATGCAGGAATCTTTTTGTCGCCTTATCTCTCAGTGACTGAGACAGTTTTACTGATTTCTTTGAATAATTCATGGATGTTGATGAGAGGATTAGGGTTGAATGCATTGAGAGGACCCACATCTGTGATTGTGTTCAATTAGTTGCAGCCTGATTGAATTTTAGGAGGTTGTCGGACCTTAGCGGAGGCCACGACGAACTTCCGATTGAGTCTTTGCACGATTAAAATAACAAAATCTTTTCGCTCCACTCGCACTTTTTCATTCACTCGGTTCTCGGCTCCTCCGCTGACATCATGTTTCCTGCCCCGCGCGGCAAAGGAGGCAACCTGCTGTTCAATATTGAATGACTTCCGCGGTTCCGTGGCAACAAAAGGCTTTTGTGCAGATTCCGCTCGACTGCTTCGCCAAAGTAACCTACATCAAAGGGCCGGAGAGAATCCCAGTGCTCCAGACGCCACCTTGACCTTTCATTGGACTGTCCGTCGCAGGGATCAGGGTGGATTGTATGGCCGGCCACGCAATAGGCCGCCATGGGTCAAAGCTCAATGTCAAAGGCTGGGCACTGGGGACTGCTGCAGGGTCGGGTGGGCGGCGTAAGGCCCACCTGCGGCCATACATAATGGAAAGCCCAACTGTCACCAACCAACCTCCTTTTCCTGCTCCCTGCGGTCAAGACAGCGGCCAATCAGTTTCTCACTGTCTATCCCTGCACGCAAGACAGTTTTACTACCGCACTCCACATCTTTATCGTATCCTAGCCGAGAACATAATACATACTTTCAATCTACAACAAGATCCTCTGTCTCGTGCCAAAGCGGCGATGTCCACACATTTGCGTCTCAGGAGAGTGACTATCTCAGCGTGGAGGAATGCACATAAACAGATGACTGATAGATCACATGTGCTTAAGAGGATTTCTCTTCACCGCGCACCACAACAAATTCACCCGCGCTCCTGGCTTTTGTTGTCCTGTTTGATTCATTCCAGTTTAGAAAGTTGACGACAAAGAGAAACACCCTACAAAGACGTCATGTGGAGGTTACGCGCCTGCAAACACGTTTTTTGATTGTTCAGAGCAGTCCCGCTCCCCTGATGGAGCAGGTGCGCTGGAAGCTTTAGTATTGGCCTAAAGTGCAGCAGACATGAGTCAAAATGTTTGTATAATCCTGAGAAGGTGCCAAGAAGAGAACATGACCAAAGGTATGAGGGTTTTATTTTTTTTTTTTCGCTCAGACTCTGGCCCATGTGAAAGAACCCCCGCTGCCGCCCGCCGTCTCAAGGCTTAACCGGACCCTTCCAGCCTCATGAGGGAACATGAACGTCTCCCCACTGAGAAAACAATACAAGGTTCACCGTGATGTTAAACAGTTATTTCACCCAACCCCCCCCACCCCTCCCCACTCCACTCCACTCCACACCACACCCCTCGCAGCAATTTGTTCCTCTTGTGGAATGTTCTGGGTGAACGCTGTCAGTACAGTCCTGTCAGAATCAGTGTAGTAGGGTGGCGGGG
>JAFBJT010011386.1:55741-87017 GCA_016785325.1 Chascanopsetta lugubris | reverse complement strand
TTATATATAATAATTTATATTATATGGTGAATTCCTGCTGCATCCTGTTGCATGCATCCAATCCTTACCAGGCCCATTTTTGCATGGAATACTATTTACCCATTGGAACAGCAACAGTAATGGTTCAGCTACACAGATCTAAAGTATAGGAGTGAGTGACATCTAGTGGTGCAGTGGCATGTTGCTCTTGGCACCTCAGTCTCCCCTATGATGGCCTTCAGTTGTCAGAAGGTCTTTAGTTTTTCCCATGTGGGCTTTAAAATACTCACACACTGCACCTTTAAGTGTGCACATGTATTGTTGACTTGAGGTTGCAGGCTAGCTAGCTAATAGTAGTCAACAAGCATTGATGTCCACTTAGTTGCTTGATTTGGGATCAGTCCTCACTTAATTTCAACGATCTAAATACACATCACATCTTGTCTCAGCCTTCACAATGACCTTACATCCAACACCTGTTCTATTGTTGATGTATTCCCTAAATATGCTGTGGCTCAAACAACCTTTCTTTTGCGTCACACACCCTGCATGCATCTGTTCAAGACCCAATAATAATACATGACCCCTGTGTGTGCAGCCCACTTCTCATCAAGCCAGCTATTGTGGCGGAACCCACCTCTGTGATTGCTTTGCCTTCTTGCTGGTGCACATTTCCCTCATTTTCTCCAAAGCTCTCCAGCTCCATTCAGCCTTTTGTTTCAAAGCATCCACTTTAATTACTTCAGCGCACGTTGTTGGGGCTTCGCGTGACAGCTCTCGCTCAGGCCCATGCAGCACCGGGGGGAATTCGGCAGGAGATGATTTGTATTAATGATGGGTGGTGACGAAAGGGGCCAGATGATGAAAAGGTGGGGAAAGGATACGAGACAAAGGGGAGAAGACTCAAGATCATGGCTGAAATGAAGTGTGTCCAACCTTTTACCTTTCAGCCCGATTGATCATTCGTCCATCAGGGTTGTTTTTGTTAGTTTGTGCTGAGTCATCAATGCCTCTCTGTCAACACATCCACTCATTTATTAGTGGTGATATTTAATGATTGTTAGATCATGATTAAAATATGCTCAAGGTGCAGTGTGTAAGATTTGGTGGCATCTAGTGGTGAAGTTGCATGTTATATCCATCAGCTCACCCTCACCTTTCTGAGCATGCAGGGGAACCTATGGTAGACCTCACTCGCTAATGTAAAAACATGGTGGCCCTCATAGAGAGGACCCGCCCCTCATGTAAATATTCATTAATGAGCTCATTTAAAGGTGCAGTGTGTAATATTTTGGTCATTTTTGTGACTTGTAAAAATGATTATCAAACAATTACATACTGACATTTTCATGACTGTATGATGTTTTGGATGTTTTATTTTGTTTCCATTACCCTTAGATGAGCCCATTGATGTATATTTCCATGAGGAGCTGATCGGCACCACTGGAGCCGCCATGTTTTACAGAAGCCCCAGAGTGGGCCTACTAAACGTCATTTGAGTTTTAAGGACAACTGAGGTCTATCATAGATTCTCCTTCATGCTGGGAACGGTGTGGGTGAAGTTATGGATGCAACATGGAACTTCACCACTAGATGTCAACAAATCTTACAAAGTGCACCTTTTAGGAAAAAATAATAATACATTTACGAGATTATAAATTTATGAAAATATCAGTAGGTAATTATATTGTAATACTTTTCCAAAAATTAGATAACTACTACTTACTGACTGCATCTTTAAAACATGTTTGCTATTTTCTGACACAGGTGGCAGCAGTGAACGACATCCACATGCTCATGCATCATCACTCCCCTTGTGTGGGCATCTCCATCTGTGAAGCAGCTCATCAACTGGCAGCCGATGCAAATCCAGGGCCAGTTTCTGGACACATGCAAGTGAGACATGCTCATTCTCCCAGGCCTTGGGATGGTCGCCGGGCCTCCAACGGTAGCTTTAAGTGTTGATCAATGCAGCGAGAGTGGGAGGACAGAGGGAGGGAGGGGAGTAAAAACGGAGGAGAGAAAGGCCACTGCCATCGCTCTTCCATGACGCTGAGGATCTGGATCCGCTGGGCTCCCAGGCTAAATTAAAACAACCGGCATCCCATTGATTCCAGTCCTGACAGGGACAATACATCACCCCACAGCCAGGGAGAAGGGGAAGGGAGAGTAAAGAGAGAAAGAAGAAGAGGAGAGGGATCGTAATAGAGAAGCAAAGAGCGCATTTGGAGGAAGAAAATGATAACCGAAATGAATGAGGAGGAGAAAAGACACAAGAGGTGGAGGGACAGGGAAAATAGCGATTAGAGCAGGGGGATCTGGGAAAAGGAGGGATGGGCGAAACAATAAGATGGCAGAGCAGATGGAGGCAACTGTCCGGTGACAAGTCAATTAATTTCCTTTGCATGGCTCACAGTCAAGCAAGGAGGTAAATACAAAGTTGTTGAGATGCACAAGCAGGAACAGCTCCAGATCAAAAATAAAACCCAGGGTCAGAACAAGCCATTGTTTTTTCCAATATGTTCTGATAAGAGTTCTTCTCTTGTATCCTGACATTTAATGAAAAGAGGTGTTCCACCTATTGACAGGTTCATTATGTTATTGTTCCTCATCCTGATGCCCTTTAATGAGGCGTCCGGGGAACGGGGTGCTTTTCTCCTGGGCACATTATGTTAATTGTGAAGTCAATAGCAGCTTATGAGTCATATCAATGAATGAAGAGTTGTGATTATTCTGCCATCACTGATTCCCTGCTGTAACGCACAATTAAGTTGGGAATTTCAGGAAGTGCTATTACTTTTGTTCATCCTGTTGTGAACTTTTATGAAGAGGTTGTGTTTTCATCATCATCTGCCCATCTGTTGGTCAGGCTGTTTCCATGGCAACTCAAAAATGTCATTTTTGGAAAATATCTGGATGAATAGATGGATCCAGAACTATTTAATTGACTCATGGTGATGTTAAGTGTTGGACTCTCAGGGTGTCCCTCTACTTACCTCCGCCAAGGTGGCTTTGACATTGACATTGCTTGATTGTCTGGCGGTTTGCAGTATTATGCTAAAACTACTACTTACATGGAATCCCATGAAATCTATGGCATAGGGGCTGAGTTAGTATAAATGCACCAATTTCATTTAAAGTAATGTATTTGTAGCTTTTACCATTGAATCTTAAGTTCTTGCATCAGAGGGAGGAACCTTTTAAGGGGCAGCTTGTGCCTCAAATAGTGGTGGAGAGATGATCATCTTAGGTATTTCTCATGTTATTCTGAAAACTGTGAAATTGGTTCATCCTGTATCAGAGAGCAAAGTAATGCTGGCCCACCAAAGTCTACAATCCTTATGATCTATCGTGTTGGGGTGGCCATGCATAATTGATTTGCATGTCAGTATATCCATATTTAAAGTGGTGTAACAGGTTATAATCCATCTTTGTAAACGTTGACAGAGCTGCACTGAGTACCGAGAGTGAAAGCTACAATATGCAAGTTTCACATCTAATGCAGGAGTCAGGGGTTTGACGTCAGTCAGAGAGTCAGTGGTTCTAAGCAGCTAATAATAGCTCCGAGTCTCTGTGTCAGAGGAGTGAGGGGCCTCGAGGCGTGCCCGGGCCGTGATTGACAGGCGGGAGCTCCCACCCCTGACTCGGGCCTTCTCAGACTGGTTAGAAGGTCAAGGCTCACTGCCAGGCTGTTCAATGAATCTGGGTCACAGTGGCCACCAACAGCACTATGTTAATATATGTTTTGGGGGCACTGAACCGAATATTCCATGCACGGACACCAGAGATCATGCACTTTGGAGAAGTTCTGGAATTAACTGACGTCACTGGCTTCTCTTCACATTTCCGTGTAAACGCAGCCAACACATTCTAATTATAACTGGCTTACTCAACAAGTGTATCAAAGGTGCAGTTTGAAAGATTTGTTGACCTTATTTAAGGGCAATGGAAAAAAGAAAACATTCGCGTGATTATAAATTCATGAAAATGTCAGTATGTAATTGTTTTGTCATATTTTTTAGAAGTCACAAAAATGACCAAAATCTTACACACTGCACCTTTAAGTCAAATATATCAGATACAAGGGCCATAATCACCCACATTCAGGGCGGAATGATGATAGAAATGCCTTCATTAGCTCTACACACATCATTTCCATCTTGACATGCTCAGGTGGCTTAATGTATGTGGGCTGAATTGGAGAGTGGTCTTGACTGGGAGGTTCATAGTAATAGGTTGACTACATATCTGAAATTTAAATGTGGGGTCACTGTGATTAACATACTCTCAAGAAGAGAACTGTTCTAATGAAACACAGGATTTGAGCTTGTGAGTTAAATGTCTTTTCCATATGGTCACATTGACCCTTAAAGAGAAATATTCCAACAGGTCACTGGGCACTTGTTATTTGTATTCCATGAGGAATGGAGGTGGGGCCTCTTGGTTGGGTGGCTGGTTGGTTGGGTGATTGGTTGGTCAGGGGGTTGCCAGGTTGGTCAGTGGGTTTGTCAGCTTATTATATGGCTCATTTTGGCACCGACCTAGACAGAAGGAGGGGTTCTATTTCGATTATTCAATGTTGAAAGGTGGTATTTTATGCTTTCATCACTTTCAAAGTTAAAATCAATAGATTAATGTGAAGCACCAAAAGCATGTGTGGACGACTGTGAGTGTGTGCCACACAGTTTGGATTGATTAAAGTGCAGTATGTAAGCTGTGAACATCTAGTGGTGAATTTGCATGTTGTATCCATCACCTCACCATCACCCTTCCAAGGAGAACCTATGGTAGATGTCAGGTGTTGACAAAATCCCAAAGATGTTTATTACATCCACTCTTGGCTACTGTAGAAACATGGCAACCCCCGTAGAGAGGACCCACTCCTCATGTAAATATCAATTCATGGGCTCATTTAAGGGTGATGGAGAAAGAATAAAACCATTGGGTCAATATATGTTTGTGAAAATGTCAGAATGTAATTCTTTTCTAATATTTTTTAGAAGTGACAAAAATGACCAACATCTTACACACGGCACCTTTCAGGGACTTTTGGATTCATATGCTTGACTGATAACCATTGTAATTAGTAGAGTGATACATGTGAATTTTCAAAGACAACCTTCTCTATGACTTTGTTCTAGTAGCTTTCTTCAAACTGCTGATGTGCATTAATGCTGTGTGAGGTCACACACATACACACACACACACACACACATGCACACACACACACACACACATACACACACACCCACACACCCACACACACACACACACACACACACACACACACACACACAAACACACCAGATGGACCTTGCTTTAATGTTTCATTGCATTCCTCAACAATATCCATCTCCTTCCAATCCTGAGGGTGCAAAGGCAGAAACAGGCAAACAAACCTAATACACATATATTCATAAGGGCAGAAATAAATCCAAATACCAATGTGGCCCGGCAGGAACAGAAGCCTGGACACAGTGAGGGCTTTCCAGGACTCCGTCATGTCAACCTGTCTGCTATCGTACAATGTGACAAGAACATGTTTTGCTCCAAACTTTGTGAAAAGTTTGGTCCTTTGGCATTAACAGTGGATGAGCACTTCGTATAATTTGTAAAATGAAAGAATGACAGTCGCTTTCATGAGCCCTTGAGGTCTGGTCCTTTCTTACTCGAGTACGACAATGCATCTCTCTGCTGCGGCTTAGCGCTGGAGTCCAAATGAAGATCTGCAGTGGTTGTATATACACTGTTTAAAGTTTGCATAATCATGCAACACTTTGGTAATGTGCAGGACATCCCTCAAATTAGAGGGTGCAGATGAAACACACATCACTCCTGCTGCTGTGTAATGGCGACACAGAGCTGTAATCAGCTGAAAGGGTGGGATCCAATTTATCCTAGATGAAGTCTTGGATGCCACTGGAAGTATATATTTATATTCTAAACCAGTGCCGCATCATATTTTGAATATCAAATGCAATGATAATTGGGAGCATTAAATATTTATTTCAGAGGGAGACCATGAAATAAATAATCTCTTCAGTACTTTGCGAGTTATGTTATCTTGGCAAATCAGTGATATTGATCATTGATGCTGTGAAAGACAAAGATTCTCCAAGGGGCTGTATGCAAATTAGTTGCCGTGTACGTTGTCAGGTGATCACATTTTGAACATGAAATCCCATGATAACCGGGAGCGTTAAATATTCATATCAGAGGGAGACCATGAAATAGATAATCTCTACAGTACTCTGCAAGTTGTGATATCTTGGCAAATGATAATGATATCAATGATATTGATTACTGATGCTGCTCAAGACAAAGATTCTCCAAGGGGCTGTATGCAAATTGGCAGAACAAGGAATGAGAGCAGAACATAAAATAAGGTGTCAAAGATGCTTTATGCTGTGAATAACTGTTTTCTTCATTTGGGAATTTTCCACTTCCCACAGATCACGCCTGACAACTAGTGTGATCACACTAGGCAGCAGTCGCTCAGTCAGTAGGGACATAAGCTTGTAACCGGAGGGTCACCGGTTTAAGTCCCGCACGGACCAAGTGTGGAGTGTGGACTGGTAGCTGGAGAGGTGCCAGCTCTTCCTCCTTGGCACTGTCGAGGCGCTCATGTGCAAGGCACCAAACTCCCAACTGCTCGGCACGCCTGTATATGGCAGCCCCCTTGCTCTAACATCTCTCCCTCTCTGCATGTATTGTGATTGTGTGTGTATTTGTGTGTGTCAACAACCGTATGTACAGCATGTAAAACAAACAAAGCATGTAAATGAATAATAGAGTGGAAAGAATGGAATTTCCCCTTCATGGGGACTAATTAAGGTAAAGGTAAAATCAGAGGTGCCAACGTAGATGTCCACATAACACTGAAGAGTTCAAGAACATTGTGTAAACTATAGTCAAATAATTTAGGTACAGGTGAGTCATTTCTTGTATAACATTCTTTCAAAACCACAGTTTTCAGAATGATTGACAGACTGAAACGTGGAGGCCCCAACAGCTGATAAAGGACCAGTGTCTTTAGATCATTGGTAAATATATATTGTCAGTTTCTCATCTAAGTGTTATTACTCCACTTAGTATGTTGGATTATGGGATCTTAAAGGTGCAGTGTATAAGATCTCTGTCATTTTTTGTCACATCTATCTGTACACATACAATTACAAAACAATATTCAAATGTATAATCACCCTAATGTATGACTTGCCTTTTTCATAACCCTAACATTATCCTTTTGATGTATATTTACACCAGGAGCGGGTCCACTCTATGGAGGCCACTGTGTTTTTACAATAGCCCAGAGTGGACACACTAAACATCTTTTGAGCTTTTCCGAGAACTGAGAGCTACCACAGGTTCTCCTGCATGGTCAAATGGGAAAGGTGAGGTGATGCATACAATGTGCATCTTCACCTGTAGATGTCACCAAATCTTACACACCTCACCTTTAAAATTGTGGCTTTTCAAAAAAAAACTCAGCTGATGGAAAGACGGTTGACAACTCCCTCCGTCAACGATTCTGAGGACTTGACTTTAAACAGTCTTGAACTTCCTGGATTATAATTGACAGAATAATTAGGTTCTACCACAGAGAAGCTGGTAAAACTAAAATAATCCCAGAGAACATTGAGGGATTAGTTTAAGTGCCAGTGTGACTGACAGTTCATCGCTGCAGCCAGAGTGGTTAGAAGGAGAGATTATGTTTGAGCGCTTCAGTGCAATAAATGTGTCAGAATTCATATATTTATTGATTCAGTAAAACACCAGTGATTAACACGTTATACACCGTGTTTTTGCAACACATTTGACGTTTTTTCTTTATGAAGCAAACTCCTCACCCTGCTCCCATATGCATCTCCGCTGCCCATGTTTCCCTTTTCATCCACCCCCTTTCCTTCTACCAGCTTTCATCAAATGACCTCCATCCACGTATGTGTTTGTCTGCTGTTTGATGTTCATATTCACTTGAAAAGAAGGAAGGATGCACCCACTGGCACATGTCCCTTTTTTGTTTTTTGTTTCACTGCTTTGAAAGCTCTGCTGAATTTCTGTTGCCGGAATCTACAAAAAAAATAGGCTCCTCACATTTGCATGTCTCTGCTTGGAGTGCGCCCGTGAACTCCCTCTATAAAACGTGATCTCGATCGGCGTGGGTTCCTCAATCATTGGTGCGGATGTTTTTTGAAGTTTGTTGAGACAAAGATGGGAAAGCTGTCGGACATCTGAAATAATCATTTGTGTTGTTAGATTGTCTCATCTACAACCTCCATGTGCTCCGTTTGTTTGAGGGTGAAGATTTAAAGAAAAATAAGTTAACAAGAAAGAAAAATAAGTTAACAAAAGAAATTATTTAAATGGTTGCTACCTGCTGATGCACCCACAGTGATATGCCTCATATAAAAGGGTACAAATGAACCAGAAATGCCCCATTATGAAACGCTTAAATCGAAAATAGCAGCTTCAAATCCTGTTTGAGGTTCACTGGACAAATTTTGAAATACTGTGACTGTGAATTTTGAAAAACTTCTTTTCCTTCTCCAGTCATTGTTATGTGCAGCTTAAATCTTTAAAAAAGAGTAATACTGAGCTGTAGATCATTAGAAAAGTCACTATAACTCAGCATCTATTTTTAATATTCAACTTGAAAAACATAAACTATGGATTAGAATATGAAGAATCTGATTCATCTGTTACAGCACCGACTAGATGGTGGATATCGTTGGTAATATCCATTGTTCAACCATTTTTACTGAAGTGGAACCATGCAGGCTGGGGCTCAGCAGATTGACAGGAGGAATGAATACCAATGAGTGTCTGCAGAGGGCGCTGTTGCTCAGTTCAAGTTGCATAGTGATACTTTAACTCTACCCTTGGGTGAGTCTGGCACTCGAGCTTCAGTGGAACAGCCTTGTGTATCGAATAAGTATGACGACCTCAGCTTTATTCCAGCTTCTACGTCACACTGTGTTGTACCGAGGAAAGTCTCATCCAATCAGCTGTGACTATGACACAGTAAATCCCACAACATGTGTGTTCAACAGCGAGGGCTGACACCACAGATGTGAGAGTGTAATGGCCAAGCAGCTTAGTGCTAACAATGTCTCAGTGATTATGTGTGGATGTTTCCTGTTTCCAATGTTCAGCCTTAAAGTTGGTAATTGGAAGTGATAGGGCTACAGATGTATCGAGGAAAGCAGATGAGGGCTAATATAATATACTGTATGTTGCCATTCTGCAGATCGGCCAATGCAATGTGTGCAGCCGCTGTTTGGAAGGCTTTGGGCATTGAAGTGCTGCCAAGATGCGATCCCCACAGAGCAAAGTCTAGTCTGTGTCTTCCTTTCTGTCAATGGGTAGCAATCTCAATATCAGGCAAACGCATACGATTGGAGGGTTAGGAATCACAGAAGTTAGGGGTTGACGGGGATGGATGGATGCATCTCGGCACAAGTCAGTGCACGGACTGGCAAGCTCAGTGATCCATGACAAATCCCTATAAATGCTTTCATGTGGAACAAAGTCCGCCTTTGTGCTGACCTGTGCATTTGGACAACAAATGACTCGGCCCAATCAGAACCTGTGGCGAATGCTCTGGCTCACATCCACACTAGCAGAACTAGTGAGTCCAACGACAGGTATTTGTTGAAAATCAGGATCCACAGCGACCCAGTTGAGTTGAACTGTGGCACTGTAGTGTTTGAATGGGATATAGAGTGGAATGACTCCTGGGTTAGGCCGGGTCTCATTCCTGGGATCCATCCACTGGATCATGTGTTTCCAGTGGATGGAAAGATGCATTTGTTTGCATTTGGAGGAGTCTGTGAACCAGGACAGCCTAGTTATAGTATCTACCTTGGACGACCAATGTAAAGTCAACCTGTCATGATGGCCACCAGGTTATTGGCTGCAGAGCTTGTCATTAATCCTGCTCCCATGTCAGAAACATGCCTTGGACATAGTTCCTGTCATTCTTTTGTTTTTCATTTGCTACACCCACCACAGCTGCAACTGACTGGGAACTAACCTCAATCGTGACGCTTCAGTGTTGTGATCATTTCTGTTTAGACTCCAAATGCAAAAAGCCAAAACAAGGCTAAGGGATATTTTGGATTCATTTTTTTAGATAGTAGCAGGAAGTGGAGACATATTGTCCATCATTCTATAATCAGTTAGTTCTGTAACCAAATCATTGTCTTCTTTCCTTAAAAGTGCAGTGTGTAAGATGTCAGTAATTTTTGTGACTTATTTGAACTAATGAAATAGTGACTATTTCAAAATGATTTCATAAATATATATTCATGAATTTATAATCACCTAAGTATATTCTATTTATCCGTTACTCTTAAATAAGCCCATTAATTTATATTTACATAACGTACAACATGCAACATCACCTCTAGATGACAGCAAATCTTACACAATGCACCTTTAACGTCTTGAGAATGGAAAAACCTGTCGTGGAGCCAGTTGATTGACATTTGGTGGACTTGGAAATGGACTTAAAAAGCTGTCCTCCACAACATTTAGCTAAACGGTATCATTACTGTTTCACTTCCCTTGCATTGCAAAACATCACCCACCACCCTGCTAAGGAAGCTGGCAGGGAGCCAGCACCTAAGAGCTGTAGGTTTTTTGAGAATTGCTGCGATCAGATATATGATGCAATTTCGCTGTAATAAGTCTAAAGTTGCAGAAACAACTGAGGTGAGGTGGAATTTCTGTGTTTGCAAGCTGGTCGCCTGTGGCGGGGAGACATATGCAGTTTTTCCTCTGAGCATTATCCCACACCCCCACCCCCTCACTCCCCCCTCACCCCGACCTGGCTGACAGGAGACAGCCTGCACCGAGCGGGTTATTAGCTGGGAGACGTGTAACTAAGATGGATTTGTTTACAGAGCCCTTGTGATTGGTGCTGTATTGTTACAAATGCCAGTTTAGGCTTTAATCCAGCGATTGTAAGTTCAGGCTTAAACCTTTACTCCCGTGGCATTTTGCGGTTTGATGGAAATGGAAACGTGCCATTGGTCATGGCAGCGAAAAGCTATTCCAAGGTGCTTGGACGACGCTCCAGGGTGAACCCCCCCTCCCATCTCCCCAACACACACACACCTCCCTCCTTCCCCCACCACCTGGCCCTGTTCTCTCCGAGAGACAGGCAATATGGTAATGAGGGGAATGAATAGTGAGTCTCTGGGAAGACTTTCCCCTTTTCCCCATGTGTGTTTGTGTGTGTGTGTATATGTGTGTGTGTGTGTGTGTGTGTATGTGTGTGTGTGTGTCCAGCTGCTCTCTTGGCCACTGCGGCCATTGCTGAGCAGTACCGAGCAGCAGAGCATGACACTCACCAGCTGTATCTGGGCACACCTCCGCCGAGAGAGAGTGAGGCCTGTGCCAATGAGACGAGGAGAGAGGGAGGGAGGGAGGCAATGGGGGAGTTAAAGGGGGGGGGGGGGGGGGGGGGTAGGGGACATTTAGGAACAGAGGTGGCACAGCCAAGGAGACAGAGGAGAGGAGAGATCCATCCTCAAGGTAAGAGGAAACAGATTTAACACTGGGCAAATGACACTGACAAAGTCTCCAACAGCTCACACACACACACACACACACACACACACACACACAGCAAGCACATAATTGCACCCACAAATATATTATCCTGGCCTCAATGTCAGATATGTGCAGGAATGCGTGCGTGTGTGTGTGTGTGTATGTGTGTGTATATATGTGTGTGTCTGTGCAGGTGGCCTGCTTGGAGCAAGAAGCATCTCTCCCATGTGTCATATTGTCATAGTGACCGTCAGAAGAGTAATAAATACAAGTCAGACCTGCTACATTTGGACATGTCCTGCTGCTTGCATGTGTGTGTGTATGTGTGTGTGTGTGTGTGTATACACGTGTGTACACTGTATCTCCAAGACATATGGAGGCTGCCAACTGTGTCCAAAAGGCTTTCCCTTCTCCCCTCACCCAATTTTTTCCTCCTTCTCTTGCATCTCGCTCTCATCTGATCCGTTCACAGGCACCTTTGCCGATGATGAAGAAAAATATTATGCATGGTTATATGAAGGGGGGGGGCAGGAAGGTGGGGCGGGGGGGGGGGGGGTCCAAGGCGGGGGGAGGGGGGGGGGGGGGGGGGGGGGGGGGGGGGGGGGGGGGGGGGGGGAGAGGGGGTGTTGATGGCAAAAAGATTATTCATGTGCTAGAAGATAAATGTATTTTCTCCTCTTGCCTCATTCCCTGCCCTCACTAGCGGCCCCTTCTCTCCTCATTTGGTATTCCTCAGTCCAGCAGCATTATCCCCCCCCCCCCCCCCCCCCCCCCCCCCGCAGCATTATCCCCCCCCCCCCCCCATCGCCTATCGCCGCTGTCTGGCTGTCTGACACGGAATGATAGAGCATTCTGTCATGGTGTTTGGAACACGCCGAACATCACTTGTCAGCCCAGGGATGACAATGGCTGGCACGGAGCTGAAGTTATACGTGGGCAAAAAAAAAGTGAGACATCCTACTTTAGCCTACTTCCGTCTTTGTTTAAATCCCATTACGGGCCGAGCGGAGTCTTCTCTCTCCTTGGCTGCGATTCAGCCAGCGTCTCACTTTGTGCACAAAATGTTTTATTCCGTGCGAGGGGCCAGGCGGGGATGCTAATTCAGTAAAGTCCCAGCTATTAAGGAGCATCAAATGCATTTCCCTTTTTTTTCGTGTCGTACTAAAAACTTCCCGAAGCCTCCGAGAAGAGCCACTTATATCGATTAATGCTGCAGAGCGGGGGAAGCAGCCAGCGACAAGGTATTTCTCCTTTGTGTGTGTAAATCCACATTATCAATACAGATCAAAAAGATTGACCCACAATCTGTTTATCTGATATGAACTCAATTACATGCATTATAAAGCAAAAGAGATTTACAGTGGAGCTGTGGTGGCACACGGTGAAGGTGAAATGAAACACATTTTAGTTTGAAAAGTCTTGATAAAAATGTCTCTTCCTCCTCCCACTATTCAGAAATACCACAAAATGCATTCCACAGTACAACTTGTGCCATCTTGTAGTGATGACATCATAAGAGCCAGAGTCTGTTATAATTGCGGGTTGGCCCCATTTATGATGGCTGCTGACAGATGAGCTCAACCTACTGTGAGATACCATGTTTATTTGATTGGTCATATGTTGTAACACGTAGGACATAGCTACTGCACCCAGCCACCAGGTGACGATCAAAATGCTTCAACTTCACTAGCAGTCTCTGTTTCCACACATTATCCAGAAATGAAGCCAAAATAACCCAGACATGGATAAATGGTCATTTTGTGCCAATGACATTATGTAGTGTCAGTAAGTCACCAGTAGGTGGACATGCATCTGTCCACACTGAAATAACATGTGTTTGATGCGCATTACCTTAGCATTAGTTTGGTTCATGGCCACAATCCATTCACTCGAATGGGGCTTGGTTTATGGGCTGTGCAGCACTCTGCCACTAGGGGGCAATATAGGCTTCACTTTAGGGGGCTGACATCATGTTCTGCATTATTACATACTTTCTCAAGTCCAGATTTGTTATGATATGTCATTCATGGATATATCTGATGAACGTAAAGGTCCAGTGTGTGAGATTGTGTGTGTCACCTTATTTCCATATTGGACCGTCCAGACAGGGACTCTCTGGTGGGCCACTTTTGGCCCATGGGCTATATGTAGAAGGTCTAAAGCGAACCTCAAGGTCACTGAATCCTTCACGTTGTATCTCGAAGCATCTCCTCAATGTTAACTTGGTTCTTAAATCTTAACACTTGAATGAGGTTCCCAAAAAAAGATAGAATTAAACCAGGTAGAACTTTAAGAAATAATCCAGTTGTACGTTTCACCAGGGTTCAGTCGAGACTTTTGTCTTAACTCACTCTCACCTGAGTGAGGCCCGTGCAGTAAAAACTCTCATTTAGCACATTTTAATAACACTGCCGCTGCGGTGAGTTGCTTTGCTTTGTGAGCTTGTCTCGTCATGAAAGCACAGGTTTGCTACTAATTACATCAATGACGGCTGTGCTTGTATTGTAACGTCTAATTCCATTTTGCACTAAAATGCTGTCAGACTCTACATATACTTCTCAGTACCTTCATGACTCTGTCTCTCTCTCTCTCTTCCTCGCAGAATTCCAAGGTTTTCAATAAGTCATGGCGAGTCTGGCGGTGGTGGAGGCGAATGCCCGTGTCACCTGTGTCAGTCAGGAGTGGCCTATTTACGGCGACTAATTCATCATGGCCTGAGAGCTTACATAAGGTATATATAATTACAACCCCCCCCCCCCCCCCCACACACACACACACACACACACACTCACACAACACACACACACACACACACACACACACACACACACACCAACACAAACACTCAGTGCCCATGATTTATGGTTGTGTCAGGGGAGGGTGGGGGGAGACAACAAAGAGATGGGCAGGAGCCTGAGGATGGGATGAGGAGGAGGAGACATATACTTCTCAGTACCTTCATGACTCTGTCTCTCTCTCTCTTCCTCGCAGAATTCCAAGGTTTTCAATAAGTCATGGCGAGTCTGGCGGTGGTGGAGGCGAATGCCCGTGTCACCTGTGTCAGTCAGGAGTGGCCTATTTACGGCGGCTAATTCATCATGGCCTGAGAGCTTACATAAGGTATATATAATTACAACCCCCCCCCCCCCCCCCCCTCAGACCCAAAGCACCACACACACACCCCCCCCCCCACACACACACACACACACACACTCACACAACACACACACACACACCAACACAAACACTCAGTGCCCATGATTTATGGTTGTGTCAGGGGAGGGTGGGGGCAGACAACAAAGAGATGGGCAGGAGCCTGAGGATGGGATGAGGAGGAGGAGGAGGAAGGAGGGAGGGATAAAGGTGAGAAGGTGGGGATGAAGGAGAGGATCTTCATGGGCACAGGAGATTTATAAGACTTGGGCGAATCCTCTCTGAGGTGAGACAATATTAACATTAGTTCTGCATGTCAAAGTCAAGGATCCCCCCTCTCCACTACCCTTTTTTTCCATTTTCATCCCTCTCAGCCTATTTACCATGAATCCTCCAGGCTTCACGCTGCTCACATCACTCAGTCGCTGGCTTTTCCATCACTGGCTCTCGCCCATTGTTTTTCCCACCACCACAACAACCACCTCCACCTCCACCACCTCCACCACCTCCACCAGCCTCACCACCACCTTCCACCTCCACCTTGCACCTCATTCTCCCGCGGTGATTATTTTTAAAATGCACCACTGGCCCGTTTCAGCCGCGGCAGCTGTATTGTACGGCTGAAGGCCGACGAGATGGCTGTACAAGTAAAAATGAAAAGGGAAGGGAAGGGGGGTTTGGGGGGGGGGCGATGGTGGGGTCGGGATGGAAAAAAAAAAAAAGAGAGGGAGATGGAAGAGACGAGAGTAACAATGAAAGATTTATGACAGGCATTGAGAGCAGGCGGCGGTTTTATCAGCCTATTATCAACCAAATCACCCCCACTGAGATGTAGCTAGTCCGCTTTCTCTCTCTCTCTCTCTCTCTCTCTCTCTCTCTCTCTCTCTCTCTCTCTCTCTCGCTCTCTCGCTCTCTCTCTCTGTGTTTCTGTTCGCCACCCTCCACTCACTCTCTTTCCAGATCAATGCTTGCCCCTGCTGCCGTTGCCGCACATTACCTGACTTTCCCAACCCAACCTCTCACTCCTTTACCTCTTCTTCGGAATGTGGTCACCCCCCCCCCTCCAGCCCCCTTCCCCCTCCTCTCTCCTCCTCGCCTCTGTGGCTTTGACTCAGTTGCCCCGGTTGACCCTCGTGCTTCTGTTTTTCCTCCAGCTCACTCTTGTGTCACTCCGTCCCTCCCTCCCTCCCCGTGCCACTGGAGTATTTTCCGTCTACTCTGCTTACGCCGTCCGTCCCATTGTTACATGGCTGCTCTTAATCAATAGCAGCTCTTCTTCTCTCTGATGCCACATCCTCCTCCTCCTCCTCCTCCTCCTCCTCCTCCTCCTCGCCGAAGGGTTAAAAAAAGAGGTGAGCAGGTTAATGTTCTGGCAGTTTGAGATACGCTCTTGACATTTCAGTCCGGCATCTGTTTTTATCACAGCTGATCTATGAAGTGCAGGGGGTGTTTGAGGGGGCAATGGAGGGGTGGAGAGGGGGAGGGGGAGCAGGAGGCAGCCCCTCGGGAGGGTGCAGCAGCAGCAGCAGCGGCAGAAGCAGCAGCAGCCACCCAGAGACTTTTCTGTGGGCCGAGCATGAGGTGCAGCAGGAGCTGTGGAGGAGAGCAGCTGGCGTAAATGGACGCACACACATGGTCATGTCGCCCCCCAGTGGTGAGCAGCAGAACTCTCAGAGTAAAAATGGGGGGTGGGGGCGCAAACTGCGGCAGTGCAACAGACAAAAAATGTTATGTTAAAGTGGTGAAGATAAGATGGAAGACGAAGGCAGAGACACTTGTAATATCTCGCCATTAGGGCGGCGGAGCGGCGTGGAACGTATATACTCTGCATTCTCCTCAGCCAGTCGTGACCTTTTGAGAGGAGCAGAGTTGATGATTACGAGGGGGAAATGAGAATATGAGAATGTGGATTGAGAAAAATGGCAAGCCAGTGTGTGTGTGTGTGTGTGGGGGGGGGGGGGGGTCGGTTTTGGGGGTGGGTGGGGGGCAAAGCAGGCGGAGAATCCAATAAAGTAAGTGAGGCAGAACTCCGGAGGTTTGACTTAAGTAAAAAGAAAAGGATGAGTGGGAAGAGAGAGAGAGAGAGAGAGGAGCAGCACCAGTGTGCAGAGCGAGCGATAGACACAGAAGAGGCAGGAAGAATAAGGTCTGGAAAATATAAGATAGAGTGAGAGAGGGGGGGGGTGGGGCGGGGGGGGGGGCGGGCAGATATGACAGAATAAGTAAGTGAATTAGAAGAAACTGGGCTATAGATGAGCTGCAGGGATGAGCGGATAATGCAGGGAGAGTGGGGGTTGGCGGGGCGGGGGGGTCGCTACTTTCTCCCGAGTTTTGATTTGATATGGATTCAATAAGCAGCGGCTGATCTCCGTGCCCCGGGTGTAATTACTGGCAGAACAGCGGGGGCATTGTGAGCGCCGCCGCCGCCGCCTAAACGCTCCCCTGCTCGCTTCCAGGTCAGCTCTGATCTTGCCGGAGAATGTCAATTATCGTCTTAAACGCCACGTGAAGAGCCGAGGAATAGGAAGAGAGGAAGAGGGGGGTTCGAGAACAGGGGGAGAAATATTTGCTCTGGGTCTCGGCTTAAGAAAGAGAGAGGGGAGGGGGCACGGCCATGGGATAGAATACGAATGGATCGCTCTTCCATTTTTTTTGTTTTGGAGAGAGCGCGGCCATGCTGTTTTCTGCATGCTTTACTTCCGTGTCCCATCATCTTTGACTTACTGTAGCATAAAGGGTACAGCTGAGGTGAGCTGGTCTGTATGCAGCGCTGCACCTGATGGATGATGGAAGAGGAAGAAGAAGAAGAAGAAGTATGTCCTGTCGGCAGCGAGAGTAGGGGGGGGGAGTAAGAGGTCAACATGGCCGGCAGGGATGCTGTACGACTGAACTGTCACACCTTCAACTGGAGTCTCATCAAAGTTTAACAAATGGACAAACGCTGAGTCATGTCACCGGAACTTTTTGAATTGCCTGCCCAGAATTCAATCACTGCTTCCTCTCTGCAGATGATGAGGAATCAAGCTGACGTCAGCAGTTGTAGACCGCGTCAGTCTTGCATCACTGTCGCCTAAAAACACTGCAAACCTTTCTCGAACATGTGCACCATTGACTGTAATGTTGAAGCTTTGGCCTCGATAGCTGCTCCCATTGGCTCTTTGATAGGGAGTTAGTCACTGCGGACAGCAATGAATCATGGGAAATGTTGGATGGGGAGTGTAAGATTGCATTTGTCGGCCACATTTGAAGACGTTTTTGCATTGGGACAGTCAAGTTGTGATGCTGTGACACATAGTCGGTCTTTGAATGAGCAATGTGGACCCCTGAATTTAAAAGTGTAGTATACAAGATTTGGTGACATCGAGAGATGAAGTTGCACGTTGTATCACCTCACCCTTACCCCTGTGAGCATTTAGGGGAACCTATGGTAGACTCCAGTTGTCATTAAAACTCAAAAAATGTTTAGTATGTCCACTTTGGGCTACTGTAAAGACATGTTGGCCTCCTCATATAAAAAATATGTTAAAGGGCTCATTTAAAGGTGATGGGAAAAAAACATTTAGGAGGTAAAATATTTATGAAAATGTCAGTAGGTAATTGTTTTGTAATATTTTTTTGAAGTGACAAAAATGAAATCTTACGCTCTGCACCTTTAAACTGAGAAAGAGACCAACAGTGTACTTCCAATAACCAAAGCCGTTTCCCAGCACCCAACCCTCTCTGCAGCTACATCTTCACCAGTTCTGCCTTGACCCTCACCACCAACTGTAGTAGCAGGGTTTTTAACGTTATCTAGAATTTGCCATCTGAAAAAACGGTCCATTATTTTTTCATTTTATTTTGTATTATACAATTGTGTTTGCTCAGTCATGTAAGTCCACATGGAGGTTTTTAATATGTTATACATTTAAACTTCTAATACATGCTTTCTGTCATTTCAGGTCAGATCAGTGTAATTTTAATCTGTAAGACTATTCAGTTGAACATGCTTATGATTAACAGCTGAGATTGACTGGTAATTGTCTCGAGCATGGGTGGTCACAAACCAACCTGACTTAAATCTGTCTTCAAATGCTGTTAAAAGTGTAAGTTTAAAAAATGGTAGTCCACCTTCTCTCTGCTTTTTATAAAAGGGACAAAGTGGCATTCAGATTTCAGCAATTTTGCCCTTTGTCTGTTTTTATGTATTTTATTTGTCCCATGTTTATTTGTTTTCGGCTTTTATCTCTTGAATCAGCGATGGCGACTCAGCTTTGATATCGTCTCTTGCGTCCACTTATTGCCGCGCTGATCACGCCTCTTAACACGTGCACTAATAGCACACGCACCCAGCAAATATGGTTGCGCCGTGCACGCTGCCAAAAAGGTTTTTCCATAATGAAAGCACATGATCGATAACCACATCTGAGGAGCGCTGCTCCGTCGGAGCGGAGGAAACTAGAAACACTGGGGCCCGGTCTGTAAATGGCAGCGATGCATATGCATTATAGATTAGATGAGGTGTGATCCCGGCGTAATGTACGTCTGTACCCATCCGCCGGAGCTATCCATCACTCGGGCTTTATGAAAACTCATTCATTCACCTTGTTTCGTGGGGACACACCCCGCCCCGCTACGCCCCTCCCCCCACCCCTCCCCGCCCCCGCTCGTATCCCCCCACCCCCCACCCCGTTTCCCCCTCTGGTGGGTGCCAGTGGGAGTGGTCTGCTCTTGATCTGCTCTCAGAACAAACAGCCTGGTAAACATCATGAAACATTTAGAGGAGGCAGAGCAGCCCTCTCTCTAATTCACACAGGCTGCGGAATAAATAAAAAAATGTACTGTAGCTGCTTCCAGCACGGGGGTTTGAATTTAAGTGTGCATGCATGGTATCCATGTGCACTGATTTGCGCATGTGTGCTTATAAGGCTGTTTCACACAGCAATCATCAGTTAGTTTTGAGGGTACAAGTTGCCACATTTAGTTGGATTGATATATTTGGCATGTGCTTTGCAGGGAGGGAGGGAGGAAGAACAAATAGCGGGATTAGAATCACAACTCGCTCAGCCGGAGGTCTGATTTGACAAAACCCTCGGTGCCGATTCCCTCCCTCTCTGGCACGGAAGAACATCTCGTGTTTGACATTTCAAGTTATTTGTACAGCTGCGTCACCTCAGTGGTTCAGGTAAATGGGCCAAAGCTGCCTCATCACCATCACGAACAGGTATTTAGGACTCGTGTGAGAGCCACTCCCTGCTCTGTAATTCCAAATCCTTAAAGGGGCAAGATTTGGTGACATCCAGAGGTGAAGTTGCATGTTGTATCCATCCTTACCCTCTGAGCATGCAGGAGAACTCTGAACCCAAAAAATGTTTAGTACGTCCACTTTTACTACTGTAAAAACATGGCGGCCTCCAGAGAGGACCTTGTCCTCATGCAAATACACATTAATGGGCTCATTTACACACAGCAAACAGATTTTGCATGACTCGATCGTGTGGAAGTTTTTTTTTTTCCTGATGGTCATCTGGCAGTTTTCTCTTTCATGTCTCTTCGCTGTGAAATATCCATTCAAATCAATGAATAATAAATTAAGGTGTGCAGCCGCTTACTCCCCTTAATAAAATGTAGCAAGCGGAACAACTTATTCAGTAATGTCACGCATAATTAGCTGTGCAGCTTGGACCACCTTCATGCAGTAATCATTCAGGGCCTGACCTGCATTCCATTCTCTCTCTCTCTCTGTATGTCTCTCTCTCTCTCATCTTTGGCTCATCTTGCCGACTCTTTAGCTTGTTTGGGTTTTTGTGCAGAGATCATAAACCAAGAAAATCTCACACACACACCCACACACACACACACACACTCACACACACACACACACACGTACACGCACGCACACACACACACACACACACACACATACACACACACACACACACACACACACACACACATGTGTGGTCTTCAGATGAAGATGACACGATTGAGAGTGCATGATGATAATAATGGGCCCCCCTGTGGTACACTGACTTCCATGAGTTGAGGCAAATGATTAGTAAATTAGGCGTTAGGGGGCATCGTATCAGGACTGTAAAGTCTAAAACAAAATATCCAGGTGTGCTGTAAAATATCCAGGTGTTGGAAACCATGCAGCCATTATCAGTGGGCCATTGCCGCAGTGTGTGGGCAGCAGTGTAAGCCACAGCCAGGCAGCTACTTACACCACGATCAATGCTACTAGGCCACTAGACCCTGTTAGGGGCAGATCGATCAGCTTTGGAACTTGATGTGGAACAGTGTCTTTCTCTCCGCACCCCCCCCCCTCACACAGACTCTCACCTGTCCCCCCCCCTCCCCCCTTTCTCTCCGCCCCCCCCCCCCCAACCCACCCACCCACCCATCTTGTCTCTGTCTTTCTCTCTGTTCTCTGTCTTACACTATCATTGATCCCGTGCACTGATAGTGAGCATATATCTCCTCTGTCGGGGTGAGGAGGTCGGCGCTAAAGCCTCCGAGACCCTTAATGATGAGGACAGTGCAAGGGAGGACGGCCCGGAGACTAACACAGGTCTTTTAATGTCAGCGCTGCAGACTCCCGAAGAACTTCAAATATCACCTGCCGACCTCGCTGCTGCAGCGGGGCTGAGCGGGGACCGGTTTTCTCAGCAGCGGGGTCTGGCTAATCTAAACTAATTGCAAAGTCCACTGATGCATATGAAACAGAGAGAGTGGGCGTATGGGAGCGTGCCCATAGACAGAAGTCAAAGACATTGTACCATCTCCTGCTGCTGCTGCTGCTTGGCAACATTTCCTCATAGGCAGACGCATTCCTCATTCTGCTGTAGAGGAATGCTGTATGTAATTAGACTGAATGGAATTTTAGGCATGTGGACCTGTCAATGATTGACACAGTGATTAGGAATAATCTGCCGGGGATCATGAATAATTGTATAAAATTAAGTTGTCTGAAATGTCACAGTCTGGTTATCAAGGGTTTTGGGTGACAGAACGACTGACAGGTTGATGTCACCACCTCATATACGATTAACATGCATGGGGTGCAAGATCGTGACCGTCGAGGTTCACTGGATGCAAGTAAAACCAAGAATTACGGAGACTTATGATGGGTGTTTTTTTTTAACTGTTGTGCAAGTGAAGGATTAGGGTTAAGCAAAACCACTGTCGTTCTGTGTGCCCTTTCATTGATTACTTATAAGTATCAATTATGTCATACGTCAACATCACCTGATTTGCATATTACACGCCTAACGTATTGTCTGGCATAACTCCTTAAAAAAAACAAAAAACAGACAGGAGCTTGACATTTCCATTTGGACATTGACTAATCTCAACAGATCGCGCCATCTGGCCAATCAGAGCAGAATGGCCTTCATAGAAGGCAGGCCTTAACAGCTAAAACCTGATGGTAAATGGTCTGTATTTATATGGTGCTTTATCAGGTCTTGAGGGCTCCTCAAAGTGCAGTACATCTATTTGCAGCGGTACATGGGATTACGTGAGGTTCAGTGTCTTGCCCAAGGACACCTCAGCATACAAAACAATGCATACTTACATTTTCATGAATTTACAATCACCTAAATGTTTTATTTGTTTCCATTGTCCTTAAATGATTGATGTATAATATCATGAGGAGGGGGGTCCTCTCTACAGAGGACGCCATGTTTTTCCGTAGTAAAAGTGGATGTACTAAACATCTTTTGAGTTTGAGTGACAGCTGAAGTCTACCATAGGTTCTCCTGCATGCTCAGAAGGGAGAGGGTGAGGTGATGGATACAACAAGCAACTTCACCTCTAGAGGTCACCAAATCTTATCCAACGCACCTTTAAGGTTAGGTTTAGGGTTAGGATTAAGGTTAGATGAGTTCACATGCCCAAGTGTCAGATTCGGGGAATGTAAATTCCAAAGTCAGAAAGAAATAGTGTCTCATCAGACTACTACATCAAAGGATTCTTCCAGACTTTGTTGTTAAAGAGGTAAATCATAGCTATTTGTGTTTTCCTTACAACCAATATAAACCTATTTAACTGCCTAAGTGGGTACAGTGGAGGAAGCGATTATCTACTGAATAGCATACACTGACCTGCAGGCTCCACTTGTCGATACTCTTTGCTGTAACAAGAGCTACAAAATAATAGGAATTGCTATTTTGTTTTTGACCATTATTCACCTGCAGAAATGAAAGCAAACATAACACCTTATATGCACTTTCAATTCTAATCTGTTATGCCTTGACACTCTCAGAAATGAAAAGACACCGCAATCTCAGACAGCAATAAAAAAAGCTATTTTTTATGCAGTTGAGCCACATTTGAACAATAACTGCCACAAAGAGCATAACAGATCATTTCGGTAACCTCAATATGAGGTAATGTTTTGGAGGATTTCGATCGTTTTCTTCACATCTAAAAATATTTTAAAACAATTACATACTGACTTTTCCACAAATTTATGGATTTATTTACTTTCCATTATCCTTAAATGAGCCCATTAATGCATATAATATGGATATAACATGCAACTTCACATCTAGATGTCCCCAAATCTTACACAGTACACTCTCAAAACTGCACAGACCAAATTAACCCCCCCCCCCGAGCCCAGTCATTTGCATTGCCATCACATTCCAACTCAAACTTTTAGCTTTGTCCTGGATCCATCATTAGGGTGGAGACACTATGTGAACCCGTGTCTATCTGATGCTTTGCATCGATGAACCTGCTGGTGACATGCTATCGAGCTTCAAAAAATAAGAGATAGAAACAAATGTGCTCTAATGATCTCTGAAAACGTGTGAAGTTTCATTGTGTGCAGAAGCCAATTAGTCATGGGCGAGGTGGATTGCTGTAGAGATAACGAGCCTGCGAGGGACAGCACGGGGGCCACCGCCGTCTGAGCTCTATGTTAATGAGCCAGTGCTTTCATTAAACCTGCCACCATCGCTTGTCAGAAGTATCCTGAACTCCTGGTGTGCTTCGTTTACCTGGTGGACAGTTCGATTAGCCAAGCAGCCTCGGAATCAGGGCTGATTTACATCCAGGATGGTTGCATTTCAGCCTGGAATTAAACTGAGCTTGAGATCCACTGCAGATGATACAAAGGCTGCTCCATACATACAGTATGTGCTCCACTTGCATATATAATAATGACTTATATGTACAGTCATTTTTTGTCCCAGTAGGGTTAAAGGTGCATTGAGGAAGTTACGATCAACCGACTGACTCTAAGGGAGTTTTATCAGGGACGACACCTCTCACCCTCTGCGTAAGACTGGTAGGGCCTGAAGCAGCTCCTTCAGTCAGACTAATGCACTAATGCACAGTGTAAGAGGGTGCGCCTCCGCAGGCCATTCATAATAACTGCAGTCCAACTATACAATGCTTCTTTAATATCATGATGTCTCAGGTCTGTACATGTTATCATAATTTTGATTATTATGATTATGATTAAAATCTTGATTGTTGTTATGATTATTGGTATTATTGTTATTGTTACCATTATTATTATTATTATTAATAATACTACTACTACCACTACCACTACCACTACTACTACTACTACTAATAATACTACTACTACCACTAATAAATCTAATATAACACAACTTAACTTAATAATAATAATAATAATAATAATAATAATAATAATAATAATAATAATAATAATAATATTATCATTATTATTATTATTACTACTACAACTACTATTACTACTATTATCACATAATATTACTTTTACTATTATTATATCACTACTGATGTAACAATTACTATAGTATCACCATTACAAATATTAGCAGGTGCAGTAGTACTATAACTGGTCAATCTTTTGTGCAAAATTATCTTTTTTTGGTGTATATAATGCTCCATACTTTACTTTTTATATTTTTCTCTATTAATATTTTCTGTAGCAGAGCTGCTGTAATGGTGAACCTTCTACATTGTCGGATTAATAAAGCTTATCTTACCTTATCTCAAATTGGACAATGAATGGAAAACAATTATTTTATTTTCTAGAGTTCTATCCTGGTGTTGGTCACTCCAGGGCAGGCAGGGCGTGTCTCAGAGTGGAGCAGAGTGAGCACCAGTATGTGGTGGATTCAATGGAAAAGCAGCTTGTGCCCACCTCATTAAAATCAGTCTACTGGTTTAGATTGGCAACAAAATTGACCATAAAACGTCCCCGTTTTAGGTGGCAACACGTTCTCACAGAATTAAATTGTAAAACTACGGTTAATAACATTTTAGTGGCACATATTGGGCCTGTAAAGCCCTGATACCAGAGGCCAACATTTGGACATAAGGACAGCAGTGAGGTTACAGCTGTGGTGCACAAATGCTGATGTGGCTCACATTGATTAGATTACCAACGCTCAGCGTGTTTGCAAGTCCAAGCATGCATGCATGTGTTTGGGCGTGCACAGCATGAAGCGTGCTGGTATCGATTCGGTCATGGACACTTGCTGTGGAGATGTGCTTTGTATGTACTTTTATGAGTGGCTGTAATTAGCTGCAGGGCCACTGGAAGACATGCTGATGCTTCCATTTCCTCTCCATGTTGATAATGTAGTTTAGCCTGTGCCAGGTCACAGGGTACTTTCTCAGGATGAGCTATTCAGTTATTACACGCGGTGTATGTTTGAGGACTCGTATGCGCACACACTCTCCTCTGGGAGATTCTGTCTGGAGGTGATAAACGGAGGGACAAATCTCGAGTGATGCTAAATGATAATATGTATTCCAGGTGTGTCTCCAATCTCTTTAAGTGCGCTTCTGCATTTGAAAGCGGATTGCATGCCTTTGCTGCACCCGGGCAATTAGGAAGCGAGTGTCAACAGCCGACCTTGGCCAAGTCTTAATGCTCCCTCGGCCGGCTCCAGCCCTTGAACTAACGACATCACTCCCTGAATCCCCAGAGAGAGCAGAGCGAAGACGACGTTCCTTCAAAGCTGTTTGGCACCGAACCCGTAATAACAAATCGATTAACTTCAAGTACCAATGGAAAACAATACACATCGGGGGGTGGTTTGTTTTGTTTAGCAATGACAAGACACCAGCTGAGGTGTAAATGATCTTCATGTAAAATTTATCGCAGACCAATTTTCAGTGGGTTGCCAGCCCGTTCAGTTGCCACGGGAAAACACGTGACTGATTGAGACCAAAACCAAAGTTTGTACCAGGCTTGGGAGTCTATGGGATTGTGCTCCCTTTTGGTGGCAGCCCACAGTGGTTACTCTACGAACTGCACGTTTTTTCACTGCCTATTGTGTTTCATCGATCTGCACCGGAGTTTGCCCCTCGATCACAATTGTGCTTCCCAGATGTCGCTCCCTGGGATCCAAGGGCCAATTGAATATCCAACCAGCCAGTTCAGGGTCTTCCCCTGTGTCTCAACCTGGTTAGTTCAACCCAGTAAACCTTCAACTAAAGGGACACAAGAGGCATCAGATGCCCTTTTGTAACATGAAGGCTCTGCTAAGAGTTTGTACTTTCTACCTTATATCTATAACCCTAACCCCAGAATTCCTGATGGACACAACCCAGTGTGACCACTTGTATTTGCAACCTTGCTCTTTGTTACTTCAGACACTACCCAGAGCTTGTGATCACAGGTGAGGCAGCAGGAACCTGCATCCATCAGCGAATCAAACACTTTCTCAGCTGCACTCTCTCTCCACGGTAACAGTGTGATACAATCCATTATTGCTGATGCTGCATGGGTCCACCTGTCCATCTCATGATTCATGAATGTTCCTCTCACTCCTGATCCAATCCCCAGGCATCCTAAACCTTTTCATGTACCTGAATTCACATAGAGAGAGCATGTAAACATTTGTCACATATCACATACAGCCACAATGTTACAGTCTTATTTTTACCTCTAAGGTGATGACATAAGTAAAGCACTAAGGGATACAAATACATGTTTACATTGTCTAGTTGGGATCGTATGGTGTTTACACAGTGTTGTAGAGACTCAGGTAGAGGCTTGTTGGCTGTGCTGCTGCACAGGTGGGATCAGGAATAAATTATAAACATTGGGAATCAAAGACATGACAGAGGTACAATGTACTATACATCCGCACACATTTCCTCTGCGTGTCCAAACATGCCATCTGAAGTTGAACATTAAAAAAAGTACATGTGTTGATGAGGGGAAGAACAAAGCGCCACTATATTTCCTGTGTGGTTTGAAGTCTCTCAGAACACAATTACCAGGTGGATGAAATGTATTTTTTTGAAGGTGCAGTGTGTCATTTCTGTCATTTTTGTAACATTGCATACTGATATGTTCATTAATTTATATTCACCTAATGTTTATATTGTGTTCCATTACCCTTAAATTAGCCCATTAATGTATATTTACATGAGGAGGGGGGGTCGTCTCTCTGGGCACCACCATGTTTTTACAGTGGTATAAGTGGACGTACGAAACATCTATTGAGTTTTAATGACAGCTGAAGGCTACCATGGGTTCTCCTGCATGCTCAGAAGGGTGAGGGTGAGATGATGCAACTTCACCTCTAGTTGTCACCAAATCTTACACACTGCATCTTTAAATGCCAGAAAACCTCGAACAAGGCTAATTTTCCATTGCCAGGAAAGGAGATTTGTTCTTTTCAAATCATCCCACTGCATTCACTGTGTTGTCTCTTCGCCAATTGGACTAGGCGATTTAAATCTCTGTCCACAGCAGTATCATCTGACCCCGAAGTGAATGACTGCTGACTGTGGTTGTTAGTGGCTGGGAGTTCTCATTGTTAGAAAATGTAACTGACATGACCCTGGAAATAATAATATGAAGAGGAGAGTTGTGTGTGTTACATGCTCTATGTGGAAAAAGCATTTGGAAAGCACACTCATGTTGAGTGTTTGGAAAAACCCCTCCCCCCCTCTACTTTCTAAAGTCTTGGAAGCACTGAGCCTCCATAAACCTCTGAGTAACGTGGCCTGGTGATCATGTGACCTTGCAGGCGTCCCACCAACTCTTTCCAGACTTGAGTGGAAAACTACTGCCGCAGCTACTGTATATCCTCAACATTCCCCCCGTCTCTCTCTCTCTCTCTCTCTCCCTTTCTAACTCTAACTCTTCTCCTCTTTCTCACTAGCCTGCCTCAGCATAATTCCACTGACCCCCCACCCCCCACCTCTCCTCCCTCTGTCTCTGCCTTTCCAACCTTTCATCTGGATGGAAAGACTGAGAGAAGAGGGAGAGAAGAGTTGGGAAGAATAGAAGTGCTGTTGTCTTTGAATATGTGTCACATGGCCAAATAGGCTCCACCACATGCTTGTCGTCATGGCGGCAGGATGTGGTGCCCACGCCCCCCCCCCCTTCCATCCCTATCAAGCCTCCTTTTCTTTCGCCTCATTCTTTATGGATCCCATTCTCTTTTTTTTTATTGGCCTCTATTTTGCACTCCCTCCCCCGATGTCACAATTGGCAAATTAGACTTTAGTAACGTATTACGGCATCCTGCTCCGCTCTTAAATCCAGAGTGTCTGTGCTGCTCGGTGTGTGTGCGTGACGGCAATGCTGCGAGTGAAGTTGCTGCAGCGGTGGGAGCGCTTCGGCTCAGCGCCTGGTAGTTTTACTTTATTCCACGGCTTATTGCTGCAATAATGCAGAGCCACAAACTGACAAGCACTACACACACACACACACACACACATGCACAATCAAATTGTTTTATTCATGCTAGACTGAAGCTTGGCTTTTATTTTCAGCCAAAGAAGAGCCGGTGTTGAGTATTAAGCCAATTTACCAGTACACAACAGTGTAGCGAGGCTTTTAATGACTATCACAACAAGAGTCCCTCACACTAATTCACTGATGCGTGCCACGTCGTGTTTTGTGCAACTGCCCATTTATAAGCATTTGTGCCTATGTCCTTCCTTATTGATTGACTGATTTAAACCAGCTCTCATGCTTGAAATAGAATCCGCTCCTCCATCTGCAGCGAACGACACTGGGTATGCCGGCTCCCATCGTCTCCACACCCTGGATGTTGCATTAGACGTTTGCCGTGCATATGGATCACTGATTGCTGCTCTGCAAACACAAAAAATGAAAAAGAAGAAAGGTACTCCTCGTCATTTTTTTTTCAGTCTGTCTACCCGATCCCGTCCCCTCTGTCCTCTCCTTCCAGTGCTCCTGTGCCATCCCTCATCCTCTTAGGGGAGCACGGGAGCATGCAGTGGAAATAACCAAGCCAATAAAGACACTGCCAGGATCCATCCACTCCCTGCCCCTCACGTAGTTACTGGGGGGGAGAGAGAAGAGGGAGAGCGCTGAGGGAAGAGAGACAAGTCCATCTCTAATGTGACTGTGCGCCATGGAGGACGGAGGAGAAGAGAGGAAGGGTGGGATCGCAGGAGGTGTGGGCTTGAGAGAAGATGAACGAGGGTGGAGGGGGAAGGCAGGCAGCGGAGAATGAAGATGGAGAATCTCAGATAGTGGGTTTATAGTTCTGGGAGGGAACATGTGCGCTGGCATATGGACCCCGCCCTCCCTCGATCCCAACTCAGGGATTCGTGTGACATAGCGCTCGATCCTGGTGTAGCTACCCCCCTGGTGGGTTTTGCCTACAGGTGCAGGTCTCTGCAAAAACTCCTCTACCATTGTTTGTCTGTTAGCAACAGGAAGATGAAACTGGAGCCGCAATCCCACTTTATGCTAATTTTTAATTAAGAGGGCAGAGCCGAGTTACGGCTGCACAGAAGGTGCAGGCAAAACTTTCGGGCACCGACAGAATAAAGCCGGTTAGAGCGAGGCCCAGCATCTCGTAAATCATGGAACCTTTTCAGACCACCATACGATGCTGCTTGACTGGCTCATTGATCCTCCTTTCCAGAGATGCTCCCCTGCTGAGCGCTGGAGTCCAGCCAAACCCACCCACCATGCACAATATGTGTGATTGTAATGGATCATGCCATCACTTGCGCACACACACACACACACAAACACACAACACACACACACACACACAACAGGCCGGTGAAACTTGGACCACATTAACCAGGTCAGGTTTCAGAAGGTGTTGCGTTCTCCATCAGTTTGCTTTATTAAAACCGCCCAGGCAGGGATTTGAGATCAGGCCAGTTTTTGACACAACCCCCTTTCTCCCTTCAAGGAGAACTTTGGAGAGTTAAGAGTTAAACACACTGTTGCAATGTTTGCATGTTTGCATTTTCTGCTAACGATGTCATATACAACATAATCACTCAATATGGACATATTCTTGATATGTCTTGTCCAACTCTTTGTGGGCAAGGACATTGGACAGGTCCACTGTCATATTCCCAATTAGCTTCTGGCTCAAACATGTTCAAAGGCACACCTGAAGTCTGCGTTGATGTGCGATTTCATTTCTTTGTTGTCCTTGCAAAGTTGATGGGGCAGCAGTGGGTGATGGATTGGAGAAGCTGTCCTGTGACCAGAAGGTTGTGGCTTCGATTCCTGCCTCCCTTCATTCTGTATGCTAAAGTGTCATCGAGCAAGACACTGAACCCCACATTGTGGAAAATGTATATATTTTCAGGCTAAAAAATACTATTTATTATCCTAGAGGCCAATGAACAAACAGAAAGCCCTGAAATTGGCATAATATGTCCCCTTTAATGATAGTACCTTCATGATCATGTCTCTCAAGTTTGTCATCACAATTAAGTCCCACCAGGCGTTTGATCATGCATGTGATCTTGCACATTGGATTTCATCAGGACCGTAGTGGCATGCCACTGCATGGCCTGGTTTCCTGGTATGAACAGGGGAGCCCTGAAGAAGTAGATGAGAAGACAAATCCATGTACCAGTGTGTGGCTCTATAGGGAGGCTTGTGAAATAGCGTCCTTTCATGTAGTATAATAGAGAGACCCTCGTTCTTGTCAATCCCCTGTCACTCTCATTCACACACCCTCACGTGCACAAACACCTTTGAAAGTAAGGTACACGTGGTTGTGACTTTCTGCAATTATATGCACTCGTGCCATGCAAATTTTCTATACATCTCTACCTCTGACTCGATGACATGTATTGATGATGACAGGGCGGATGGAGAGGATAGTGCCAGTCGATTATGATGAAAGACTGTTTGTGAAGCGGCGAGAGAAATTTACCTTTGTCAGTGTTTAAGTGTGAGGAGGACAGAGTCTCATTCAATTGATCTGCCCGGCAGCGGTACCTATGGCAACCATCAGCTTACTCTTTTCATTGACTGCACGGAGAAGGATCCCAAGGACATTTTTATGCCTTTTGATAAATTGCACTCTTAATTATTTTATTTTATTTTATTCTGCAAGGCTAGTTTTATAAATCCAGAAAAGATGTCATGTGTCATGTGTAATATAATATGACAATAGTGTAATTTTACAAATGTTGACATCATATGCAAAATGCACCCCTCCCATTCCTGAACGTATCTAACTGGAGCATCATACTTAGACCAACCTATCTCAAGGGTAACTGAACAAGAAGTCTATTAACCTTGCTATGTGTTAACAACATTAGCACATTATTGTAATTCCCTCTCATGGTACTATTATTTTGTGCTAATATCTGGTTTCCATTGTACAGTTGTTGATCTGAT